>CAOKZL010001974.1:0-260021 GCA_948472985.1 Iguana delicatissima | reverse complement strand
AGGAGGAGTAGCCTTATATGTCAAGGATGTTTTCACCTGTGAAGAGATCCATGACTTGAACACCGGAAACCAGGTCGAGAGCATCTGGGTAAGAATTAAGGGAGCGAGAAACAATAGGGATATTATAGTGGGGGTTTACTACAGACCTCCAGGCCAGACTGAGGACCTCGATGGCGCTTTCCTAGACCAAATGACTGCACATTCAAAAAGGAGAGATACAGTAATAATGGGAGATTTCAACTACCCGGATATATGTTGGCAGTCAAACTCTGCAAAGGCGGCAAGGTCCAGCAAGTTTCTTGCTTGTCTTGCAGACAATTTCATGGTCCAGAAGGTGGAAGAGGCGACAAGGGGATCAAATATTCTGGATCTGATCCTGACCAACAGGGAAGACCTTGTTAATGACGTAGAACTGGTTGGATCTTTAGGAGAGAGTGACCACGCCCTATTAGAATTTGGCATTCAGTGGGGAAGAGAAGGCAAGTGTAGCCAGGCATTCGTCTTAGATTTTAAAAAAGCAGACTTCTGTAAACTGAAGGAGCTGCTGGCTGAAATCCCGTGGTCAAAAATAGTCAATGAGAAAGGAGTTCAGGAGGCATGGGAGTTCTTTAAAAGGGAGGTACTGAAGGCACAGGCTAAAACTGTGCCATTAAGGAGGAAAAATGGAAGGCATCTGAACAAACCGGAATGGTTGACTAAAGAGCTCTCAGTTGAGCTAAGTATTAAGAAAAACATGTACAGGAAATGGAAGAAGGGGGAAATCACCAAAGAAGATTATAAGCAAGTAGCCAGGAGATGTAGGGAGAAGGTCAGAAAGGCTAAAGCACAGATCGAACTTAGACTGGCCAGAGACATTAAAAACAATAAAAAGGGCTTTTTTAAATATGTCCGCAGCAAAAGGAAAAAGAAGGAGACGATAGGGTCACTGCGCAAGGAAGATGGTGAATTAATAACAGGAGGAAAAAAAAAGGCAGAACTCCTCAACACCTTCTTCGCCTCAGTTTTTTCCCAAAAGGATAAAAACACGCAACCTGGCAGTTGGGGAGCAGGTGAGGAAGTGGGGGAAATGCAGCACAGAATAGATAGAGAGGTAGTACAGGAATACCTGGCCACACTGGATGAATTCAAGTCTCCAGGGCCAGATGAATTGCATCCTAGGATTTTAAAAGAACTAGCAGAGGTCATTGCGGAACCTCTTGCTATAATCTTTGAAAACTCTTGGCGGACCGGAGAAGTTCCGGCAGACTGGAGGAGGGCAAATGTTGTCCCCATCTTCAAGAAGGGAAAAAAAGAGGACCCAAATAATTATCGCCCAGTCAGCCTGACATCAGTACCTGGAAAGATCCTGGAGCGAATCATCAAACAATCAGTTTCTAATTACTTAGAAAACAATGCCGTAATTACGAAAAGTCAACATGGGTTTCTCAAAAATAAGTCATGCCAGACTAATCTTATCTCTTTTTATGATAGAGTTACTTGCTTGATAGATGAAGGGAATGCTGTGGACATAGTATATCTTGATTTCAGTAAGGCATTTGACAAAGTTCCCCATGACATTCTTACAAAGAAGCTAGTAAGATGTGGGCTGGACAGGGCTACTGTCAGGTGGATTTGTAACTGGTTGACTGACCGTACCCAAAGGGTGGTCACCAATGGCAGATTCTCATCCTGGAGAGAAGTGACTAGTGGGGTGCCACAGGGTTCTGTCCTGGGCCCGGTGCTGTTCAATATCTTCATTAATGACTTGGATGAAGGAATAGAGGGCACGCTGATCAAATTTGCAGATGACACCAAATTGGGAGGGGTTGCTAATACGCCTGATGACAGGATCAAAATTCAAAAGGACCTGGACAGATTGGAGAGCTGGGCCAAGGCTAACAAAATGAACTTCAACAGAGAGAAATGTAAGGTCCTACACTTAGGCAGAAAAAATGGTATGCAGAAATATAGGATGGGGGACACGTGGCTGGCTAACAGTACGTGCGAAAGGGATCTAGGAGTCTTCATAGACCACAAGCTGAACATGAGTCAGCAGTGTGATGCGGCAGCCAAGAAGGCCAATGCAATTCTTGGTTGCATCAATAGGAGTATGGTGTCTAGATCGAGGGAGGTATTGGTACCACTCTATTCTGCATTGGTTAGACCTCATCTTGAATACTGTGTCCAGTTCTGGGCACCCCAATTCAAGAAGGATATGGATAAGCTGGAGCAGGTCCAGAGGAGGGCAACCAAAATGGTGAGGGGCCTGGAAGCCATGCCCTATGAGGACAGACTTAGAGAGCTGGGTATGTTTAGTCTGCAGAAGAGAAGGTTGAGAGGGGACATGATAGCCATGTTTAAATATTTGAAGGGGTGTCATGTCGAGGAGGGAGTGGGCTTGTTTTCTCCTGCTCTTGAGACCAGGACAAGGAGCAATGGATGCAAGCTGCAGGAGGGGAGATTCCGCCTGAACCTCAGGAGGAATTTCCTGACAGTCAGGGCTGTCCGGCAGTGGAATGTGCTGCCACAGAGTGTGGTGGAGTCTCCTTCTTTGGAGGTTTTTAAGCGGAGGCTAGATGGCCACTTGTCGGGAGTGCTTTGAGGGTTTTCCTGCATGGCAGGGGGTTGGACTGGATGGCCCTTGTGGTCTCTTCCAACTCTACATTTCTATGATTCTATGATTCTATGATTCTTTGGTGATTTCCCCCTTCTTCCATTTCCTGTACATGTTTTTCTTAACACTTAGCTCAGCTGAGAGTTCTTTAGTCAACCATTCAGGTTTCTTCAGATGCCTTCCATTTTTCCTCCTTGATGGCACAGTTTTAGCCTGTGCCTTCAGTATCTCCCTTTTAAAGAACTCCCATGCATCCTGAACTCCTTTCTCATTCACTATTCTTGACCACAGGATTATAAGCAAGTAGCCAGGAGATGTAAGGAGAAGGTCAGAAAGGCTAAAGCACAGAACGAACTTAGGCTGGCCAGAGACATTAAAAACAATAAAAAGGGCTTTTTTAAATATATCCGCAGCAAAAGGAAAAAGAAGGAGATGATAGGGTCAGTGTGCAGGGAAGATGGTGAATTAATAACAGGAGGAAGAGAAAAGGCAGAACTCCTCAACACCTTCTTCGCCTCAGTTTTTTCCCAAAAGGATAAAAACAGTCAACCTGGCGGTTGGGGAGCAGGTGAGGAAGTGGGGGAAATGCAGCACAGAATAGGTAGAGAGGTAGTACAGGAATACCTGGCTACCCTGGATGAATTCAAGTCTCCAGGGCCAGATGAATTGCATCCTAGGATTTTAAAAGAACTAGCAGAGGTCATTGCAGAACCTCTTGCTATAATCTTTGAAAACTCTTGGCGGATAGGAGAAGTTCCGGCAGACTGGAGGAGGGCATATGTCGTCCCTATCTTCAAGAAGGGAAAAAAGAGGACCCAAATAATTATCACCCAGTCAACCTGACATCAGTACCTGGAAAGATCCTGGAGCGGATCATCAAACAGTCAGTTTCTAATCACTTAGAAAACAATGCCGCAATTACGAAAAGTCAACATGGATTTCTCAAAAATAAGTCATGCCAGACTAATCTTATCTCTTTTTATGATAGACTTACTTGCTTGATAGATGAAGGGAATGCCGTGGATGTAGTATATCTTGATTTCAGTAAGGCCTTTGACAAAGTTCCCCATGACATTCTTGCAAAGAAGCTAGTAAGATGTGGGCTGGACAGGGCTGCTGTCAGGTGGATTTGTAACTGGTTGACTGACCGTACCCAAAGGGTGGTCTCCAATGGCAGATTCTCATCCTGGAGAGAAGTGACTAGCAGGGTGCCACAGGGTTCTGTCCTGGGCCCGGTGCTGTTCAATATCTTCATTAATGACTTGGATGAAGGAAGAGAGGGCACGCTGATCAAATTTGCAGATGACACCAAATTGGGAGGGGTTGCTAATACGCCAGATGACAGGATCAGAATTTAAAAGGACCTGGATAGATTGGAGAGCTGGGCCAAGGCTAACAAAATGAACTTCAACAGAGAGAAATGTAAGGTCCTACACTTAGGCAGAAAAAATGGTATGCAGAAATATAGGATGGGGGACACGTGGCTGGCTAACAGTACGTGTGAAAGGGATCTAGGAGTCTTAGTAGACTACAAGCTGAACACGAGTCAGCAGTGTGATGCGGCAGCCAAGAAAGCCAACGCAATTCTTGGTTGCATCAATAGGAGTATGGTGTCTAAATCGAGGGAGGTATTGGTACCACTTTATTCTGCTTTGGTTAGACCTCATCTGGAATACTGTGTCCAGTTCTGGGCACCCAATTCAAGAAGGATATGGATAAGCTGGAGCAGGTCCAGAGGAGGGCAACCAAAATGGTGAGGGGCCTGGAAGCCATGCCCTATGAGGACAGACTTAGAGAGCTGGGTATGTTTAGTCTGCAGAAGAGAAGGTTGAGAGGGGACATGATAGCCATGTTTAAATATTTGAAGGGATGTCATGTCGAGGAGGGAGTGGGCTTGTTTTCTCCCGCTCTTGAGACCAGGACAAGGAGCAATGGATACAAGCTGCAGGAAAGGAGATTCCACCTGAACCTCAGGAGGAATTTCCTGATGGTCAGGGCTGTCCGGCAGTGGAATGTGCTGCCACAGAGTGTGGTGGAGTCTCCTTCTTTGGAGGTTTTTAAGCGGAGGCTGGATGGCTAGTTGTCGGGAGTGCTTTGAGGGTTTTCCTGCATGGCAGGGGGTTGGACTGGATGGCCCTTGTGGTCTCTTCCAACTCTACATTTCTATGATTCTATGATTCTATTCTATCTTATATGCAGATGGCAAAAGCAGATAACTGCTTCTTCCTTGTATATAAACACACACACACAGATGCAGAAAATATGCCTGCATTTTCAAACCGATGAAAATTATTAGTCAAAGCCCTATGATTCAATTAAAAAATACACCCTGATTTCTTTGGGATGTCCCCAGCGGCTTTCTACTTCTTTAGAATGCTTTATTTCTTAGCCAAGCCGCACTTGAGACACCCCAGGATTTGCACTGTGTCCCCACCATGGAATAAAAATGTAAGGCATTTGCCTTTCATTTAGCTATAGCCATAGCTTTATTAACTTGGAACTAACAGAGATCCACAATGTAATTTACGACTGTGGAAACACTCTAATTGTCCAGAAGCTGTCTGTGCGCCTATCCCTGCATGAAATGAGGAGGAAGACTACTTGGCTTTATTGGTGTTGTCTGCATCTTCCACGTCTCACCATAGCTTTCTGGAGACCTTCTCTGGTTGCTGCCCATTGAATTCCACAGCTCCAGGAGCATAAGCCATAACACCCACATGGGGCTTCTCCTCCCCATCTCCAGTTCCCACAACCCAATGAGATGGGTCTAGGGCAGTGGTTCTCAACCTGTGGGTCCCCAGATGTTTGTGGACTTCAGCTCCCAGAAGCCCTGAGCATTGACCATAGTGGCTGGGGCTTCTGGGAGCTGAAGTCCACGAACATCTGGGGACCCACAGGTTGAGAACCACTGGTCTAGGGAAACCTTTCAACCTTTTCTAGTTAATTGATTTTTTTATTTGTACCTGTTATTTTCTTGCCCATCACTACCATGCAAAGAGATGTCCTGCCTGCCCAGGATATAATCCTGTGCCTAGAATATAAAAAACTCATCATTGTCTACATAAGTGATCTTGGTATATGAGTGCAGCAAATAGCTATGTGACTTATTCACCATTGCCAAATGTATTTCCCTAGTTATACTTCTCTAGACCCTATCAAGGCGCTATGGATTGTCTTTTCCCTTCCAAACTTGTCTGGCAGCAGCTTAGATGCACACGGTTAGCCACTGTTCCTGTATAAATCCAAAGTGAGCCAAGACCTCTGATAATAGCCTTCAGTATCTTTAAATCATTGCTGTTTACGTATACCAACAAAATATGCAGATAGTGATTTTAGTGCTTACCCTTGAAGAGAGCCAGGATCCCACAATATACCAGATCTATCTGTTCACTTGGTTCTGGTCATCAGATTGAGCCCCAGGCTCCACACCAGAACTTGGAAGTAACTCAGTAGATAATTATGGTTGCTTGCACTGAGTTACTTTGGTCAACAATGAGGAGTAATAGAGTTGGGTTTTGAAAAAAATGCAGCAGCAGGGCAGGAGGTATAATCAGCAATGGTTGCAGTCATGACTCATTCTTAAGTAGGGGCTGCTTCATCTTACCTTCATGACATAGAAGGTCATCAGACAGCTCTGTTTGTCATAAATTGCCCTGTAAAATCTGATGACTCTGACACAGGGGAGTCAAAGCAGGAAAAGACTCCAGCTCCAGAAGATAGCTTCTTCCTAGGCCATTTCTGCACTACACTCTTATAGTATGATTATTCCACTTTCAACATCCTATGGAATCCTGGGGTTTGCAGTTTAGGGAGCGACTGGCCAGCCTCTCCCTAAACTGTAAACCCCAGGATTCCATAGGATGTTGAAAGAGGAATAATCGTACTATAAGAGTGTAGTGCGCAAATGGCCCTAGAGTCTGAACAACCCAGAGGAGACACAGGTAGTGCAGAGTCTTTGGAAGATGAGCCACAGCAGGTGGGTGCTGGGGAGAGCAACAAAGAGCTGAAGAGGAGCAAAAACTGAGTCAGTGCCTCTTGCACAAGCTTAATTGTCAGATGCTGAGTAATTAGCCACTTGGCTGTTAAGGTCAGGCAGCTATAAATCTCCTAGCAGCAGAGGGGTCTTCATTGCAGGCAACTATCTCCGTCCTCTCTCCTACTCTTGCACTTGGCTTTCCTGAATATCTGATCCCTGGGACTAACTATATGACTTGCCTTTCTACTTCCTTGACTGCTTGTTTCTCATGAGTGACTTCGAAGTGTTTGAGATCTGGCTACTATGCCTCTCCTCATTCTGGCTTTTGTGTGACTAGTCAGCCTTACCAGAGCCTGACTTTCCCAGTGCTTGCTGCTTCTCAGCATAGGACACTAATTTTAAATCTATAAGTAGATCCTGTGATGGAGAGTAGTACCAGACTCTGCTGCCCACAGTCCAAGTTGAGCAGCAGAATAGCACAGTGCTGGAAGCTTGTCTAGTAGCCACTATGCTTCAGGCATTTTTTGTTCTGATGGTGATCTGTTTGGACATTAAGGAACAGATTTTCATGATGCTTCCTTACTGAACCACACATGGCAGCCCAGGCTGCAGCAGGACAGCAAGCCAAGTCATATGTGTGTGGTGCTACTCCCTGCAAGACTTCCATCACACAAATGCCTTGCCTGAAGAATCATTTCTTGATTATACTGTTAGCTTCATGGCTCAGTCTAAATGATCCTCAGAATGATGTGATGCAGCACAAAATGTGTGAGACTTAAACCATGGCTGTGCCAACACTGTGCCTCAGTGTCTGCAGGGAAACAGGTTGACGTGTATTGTTATTCTGCCCTGTTATTTGGACATATTGAACAGCCTTCTGATCTAGAGATCTGTAGTTGTTCCTTGCAGTCACCCTTTCAGTAACAGAATACTTACAGTTGATTTTGGACAGCTGTAAACCCTACCTACTATTGTTGCAAGGTATCACAGAAAAGACCAGCAAGTGGTATTATTCAGTAAATAAATACATAGGCTGTAGCAGCTCCTGTAGACCCCACCATGTTATTTAGTACACCATGGTTAATCTACATAATATGTAATAACAGCCAGAGCCTATGTAACTTGCCTGCAGAATCCATTTCAGTACCAAAGAACATGAGGGCACTTTCTGTTTTTGCGCTACCAGGGGATCTCCATGTCCTAGTGACAACTGTCTGAATTCAGTGTTTGAACAAAACCTGTTGGGCCTATAAATACAAAAGTATCTGGCAGTGCTGACTAAGTGTCCTCACAGTAACCTTTAATAGTGTACTAAGCCAACTCTTTGTTAGGAGTTTTTCATATCACATGTATATACACAATTCTGAAATTCATTAATGTCTCTGTGTGTGTGTGTGTGTGTGTATGCATTTCAGTTCTATAAGATGTTCGATAGGATCCATTAGGTTTAAATATGAAATATTAATTTTTTTTCAGCAACAAAGGACATAGAAAGAGGCACAGGACAACACAAAGAGAACAAAGAAGCAACCATTCTTTCCTGCAACCTTCCTGGAGAGTAAAAGTTTTACACAGTTCATTCTCACATGAATGAAACAATGGCCATTTCCGCATGAGGTCGATACTTTGTAGTCGCCTCGAATTCTTAGCCATCAGTCTGCACGCTGTAGCGTTGTAGTTTTACTCATGCTTCTGCACGTTTTCAGCTCCTAGCACGGTTCACTGCGACGAGAAACCGCTGTATCTGAAAACCGGAAAAACTCCAATGTAAATCTCCCAAACCGATTTTGCTTTGTTTTTCGTCTGTATCCAGAAGCGTAATATTGATTCACAGTGCAGAAGTGGTTGCCTATGGGCATTCCCAGGCTGTCCCTTCCATCATTTCTGTCCCTATCTCATTCCACCCATCAAAGGACAGGCTGCTGCCATTATTGTATACATGTGTTAAATGGACAGCGGGAAGAGAGGGGATCTGCTAATGGACCATTAAGATGTGGTTCCCCCCCCCACATATCAATGAACATATATACGTATGCACAAACATAGCAGTGCAGAAATGTGTTCAAAATATATATTTTTTTAAAAAAACAGACCAATCAGTGATGGCGTGGTGGGGTGAGGGAGGGGAATGAGAGTGGCGAGGGACTTGCTGTTGCGGATGCAGCAACCACTGTTCTCCACAGTAGTATGATGTAAATTGGGGGGCAGGCGGGGTGCAGACAGCGCAGTTTCTGAATTGGGGTATAAAACAATGCTCTTGACACACAGTGAACTGCTTCTCCAGTCTCGTGTGGAAATGGCCAATGATAGTAGAGAGTATTTGTGACTTATGAATGATAAAAAGGAAACACAAATTATGTGCACATGGGCATGGAAAATCAAACTCTGGAGCTAAGTAAGTAATATCTTGGGGGAGTGACCGTAACTCACTTGAAGAGCACATGCATGAAGATCAGCTGCTGCATCTCTTTAAAGCAAATGAGAGGAAAGAATTCTACTATTGGAGACTCTGAACAAAAGGCTTACCTGGATGTGCATGGCTCTGTCACTACATGGGAGGGGAGGATTTAGATGCCCTCCTCGAAAGAGGCCACCTGGTTCTGTGACCATCACAGAGTGCACCATGATGCACCACATGAGGGGATGGGGTGATGACTTATTTAAGCCTCGCTTGCCCCATACATGGTCTCTCTTTCAAATGTGCATTGGACTCTTGCCTGCAGTGTCCTAGGACTTTGGCAGGAGTTCCTCCTGGGTTTACCTTTCCTTCTTGGGCCACCAAGAAGCAACCCAAATAACTGGAGTTCCTTCTGGGTTTACCTTACCCTTTCAGGCCACTGAGAAGCAACCCAAATAACTGTGGCTTAGATGGCTTGCCCAAGAGAAGGCTGGGGAGTGGACAGCAGAATGTCACCTGACCTCAATGCAGTCCACATCAGGTTGCTCCCCCTTGTTGCTGTCTCCAGGCAAACACAATGCAAATAGTTATCAAATTTAATAAAAGTGGCCCTTAGTTAACCCATTGTCATGTGTTGGTCTAGTTATTCCAGGGTTAGGTGTCAAGATTATGTTGGGCAAGTTGACCAAATGGCTTGGCTCACTATGAGACAGCTTCAGTTATCTCTGCCTCCTGTTTGAGGGAGTCAGCCCTAGACAACCCAGGGATAGGGTTGCTTTAGGGTCACCATAAGTTGAAAATGACTTAAAGGAATACAACAGCAGCAGCAGCAGCAGCAGCAGCAGCAGCAGCAGCAATAACAACAAACCTTTTAAAGGCCGTGCATGGCACAGAACATCTCATAGGTAGCACCCTCTCAACATATAGTTGATCTTCCTATCTAGCAGGTCAAAATCCTTTGCAAAAGGCAAAAAAATTATTGGCTAGCCTGTTTTTTTCACTCCCTGCCTTTCTCGATTAATTTTGGGTTTCTCTTTCTTTCTACACACTTCTCCTTGCCTCTTTCTACTGTATAGTTCAAGCTTATCCTCTTCCCCCCCCCCAAGGGTCAATCCTATTGGGTTCAGTCGAACTTAAGAGTGCATCTACATTACAAAGCTACAACACTTTGATACCAGTTTGGCTACCACAACCATCCTGCTGGATTTTGTGATTTGCAGCTTGCCCAGTCAGTTAGAATTCTTTGCCAGAGAGCCCTAATCCACTCCTCTTATTGTCAGCACTCAGGATGGACCCATAACATTTAAAATGAAATAAAAGTGCGGTAGTATAAATACACTCTTCCCTCAGATAAATATGCAGACAATTTTAGCCTCACTTGCGTGTGTCTTCTCCCTGTTCTTTGCTCCATTACTTCGAAATTATTTTTCAGATTTCTTTTCCTTCTCCACTGAATAAGCATAGGCAACCTTCTCACATCTGGGAATGCTCAGGGAAAAACACTCTGCATATAGTTAGAAATAAGTAACCACCAAGTACAGCAAATTTCTGCCTGTCATATAACCTTTTTTCAAAGCTGAGTTGCGGCGGGGGGGAGTTGTATCTGGTGTACAATGCTAGTATACTTAGTGAATGCTTGGCGTGATCCTGTGAGATAGTTGTGTTCATTACAAATGGAACTATCCACCATGTATGGTTACTAAACCTCCCACTTTTGTTTATTTTAAAACAATAAGATAATATGCCCTTTTTAAAAAATGTAGCGATTCATTATAAATCTACGTTATACATTAATCTACATTAGAAATCTATATTAAATGATTAACAAACAAATAATCTGATTATTAATCAATTAAATTTTGCTAGTTATTTTGCAACCTATATATATCTTGCACCCACACTCAAGTTCTAATCCAACTTCTAAAACAAAGTATGGTCCCATTAAAATATAGCTAATTGGGAAAACCTGAAATCTCAACTTTTTTGTTTTGGAGGAAGAATATAGTCTTCTCTAATGGTGGCATGCATTGCTTTTCTATAGATTTTAATCAGATTTGATATTAGAGCTTCAATCCTGTGTACACTGACTACAGAGTAAGTTCTTTTGAAATCAGCAGAACTTGTATCTGAGCAAATAGGCAAGGGATTAGGCTGAACGTGTGTCCTCAACTTCAGTATGTTTGAATATGGAAGATTTAAAAAAAATGTGGAAAAGAATCTCTCAAACTGGGGAGGGGCAGTTGTTTTCTATTTTCCCCGTTTGTATGTGTGTGAAGTTTAGCTACAAAATACCAGCCTTCTGATCTCTGAGATTTTTTCCCCTGAAAGCCAGCACTTACAGCATTCCTGCTGGTGTTACAGAAGGCAGTTGCTGGGCAGTGAATCTATTCACTGTCTCATTACAGCCAAGTTGTTACTTTTAACCTTTGTCTCAACTTGCTTATATGTAGGAGTCAGGTATTTTGATAAATTAAAAGTGGTTTCATTTGCTTAAATCTGAATACTATAAGAGGACTGTGGTGTGTTTTTGCACATTATTTGTATCAAATCTCAAAAACCTATTGTTAGAATTTTAAAAGGCTATCTCTGTAGGCAGATTGTCAGAGATAGTTGTATCAACCCATTTCAATATAAGAAGGAAGGAATCTTGTGGCACCTTTAAGGTTAAGCCATTTATCTCAGCAAAGTCTACATCTGAAAGTAGACTGGAGACCATGGCCCTTTTCGCATGACATTTGCCATGTGAAAGGGCCCCTCGAGCGTTGCGTGATTGTGAGGAGCGATCTGCACGACGCACTCACAATCGCGTGATGCTCCAGGGGCCGGCAGGCGCCAATTGCGCACCTTTTCATTTTCGGCTGGAAGCTGAAAATGGTGCACGATTGCGCATTGCTCCCAGGCCCCACGTGCACTTACCTGGCATGCGGAGCCTCCGGACCCACACCGGTCGCGCTTCCTGCCCCAGTGCAGCCTGGGAAACTCCCAGGCTGCACTGCGGAAGGAAGAGTTGGGGCTCTCGTGCGAGCAGGCAACTTGTGCAGAGTTGAAGCAACAGGACACGAGAGTCTCTTGCCGAAGGCTGCTCACGCAATCCCCGCACCCCAGCACTGGAAAAAGATAAGGTGTGGAAAGGGCCCGTGAAAACTTCCAGTGAAATAAATTGGTTAGCCTTAAGGTACCACGAGATTCTTTTCTTCTTTCCATAGACTGAATAATAGTCGAGGTAGTGGCTACTTATTAAACTCCTTGCATTAATTCTCAGTGCTTTGCTTTTTTGTATAGATTATTTTGATAAATAATTTTCACTTAAGATTTCATTTGTTGGTTTAGGGTCTTCTTGTTCCTTCTTGCTTTATTCTCCCATCCCACTACAAAAGAAAGCACTATTCTGATTGTGTGAGGTTTATAATAGTCAGTAGGTTTCTTGGTCCTATTCTTACCCTGTTGAAATGGCTTTGCGTGGGTAAAATCCTATGGCATATATTGGGGTGTGTGTGTGTGTGGCTGCCTGTTCAGTCTTGTGAATACATGATTGTGTTTTTGCTTGGGTGTGTGTATGTGTATGTATGTGCCTTCAGGTTGCCTGTCCATTTATGGTGACTCCATTAATTTCATAGGGTTTTCTTAGGCAAGGAATAAAGTCAGCCCTCCACATTTGCAGGTTTCACTTTTGTGGATTTGATTATTCTTGGATTATTTGTTGTCACCTCTGTTGCCTCCCTATGCCATTTTTAATAGGGACTACTAGCTTTGTGAGACTGAGAAACTATGAATGAGGCTTATAAGTCCTATTAGAAATGATGTGAGGCAGCAGTGGAGGTGGCAGTAAGCCCCACGAGCCACCCACGTCTGCCTTGTGAAGGAACCCTGATGCTTCAGAGGACTCCATGGTAGGTTGAATATGGTGATCATACTTTTTTGTGTGTTTTGAATATGGTTTGGGAGAGCCTAGAGTTATTCACGTTTTTTCCACTTCCACAGGGGTCTTGTGCCCCTAACCCTAGTGAATGTGGAGGGATGACTGTGCTCAGAGGTGGTTTTGCCAGTTCCTTCCTCTGAAATATAGCCTCTAGCACCTGGTATTTTTTGCAGTCTCCCATGCAAGTACTAACTAGAGCTGAGCCTGCTTAGCTTCCAAGATCAGATGGGATCTTGGGCATTTAGAGTATTTAGACAGTAACTGTATCACATTCATGGGATCACCATAAGTTGACAGGCAACTTGAAGGCATCTACACACGTACATGTGAAAATGAAAGAAATATCCAGTTCAGGAAACTTTCCGATTGTCCCACACAGTAGTAGTTAGCTTTTCTCACTGTCATCTATAATAACAGTAATCCTATGTCTGAAATCAGTTTTCTATCAGTCATACACTGGATTGTTGCTATCAAGCACAGGTTATAAACTAAATTTGGCAAGGGGCCATAAACTTCTTTCTTGCAGTGAGACAGAGAGGCGTCTGGTGTCAGGCTGACACAAACCATTTGACTGGGAACTGGTTCTTCCCTCAGCAGGTTTCTAATGGGTAGGGACTTAAAGCTGCCTGAAAGGACACAGAAGGTCTGATAACAGGCCCTGTTAATGTTTTTTGGGACTGGGTTAAGAGTATTTCTCTTCACACTTCTTCTCAACCAGATTTGGTTGTTTTTCCACTCCAAGTCACGAGCATATGTCAGCAAGTTCAAGCTTGCATGAAGTGTGAGGTCTTTACTGGCCTTTGGAATGTGAAACTGCAGTGATATTTCTTTAGCAGCATCCTGCTTCATTCTGTGGGGTTTTTTTTAAAGCCAAAATACTTTCTCTTCTGGAAGAAAGTATTATAGTTTTAAGAAGCATTGTGAAACTTTTTTTACATGCATGATAATTCGTCCTTGTCACAGTTAAAGAAAACCAAAGCCATGAAGATAGGCCGACCATAGCAAGTGTTTGTGTTGGATAGCATGCTGTAGGTGTCTGAACCTGCAGGTGCCATAGAAAGCAGCAGGAATTTTTGCTTGAGTAAGACTGGCAGCCTCCAGGGTTGTTCATGAACCCTTGCCATACTTTTGAACTCATTTGTTGAGAGAGTCCTCCCCTCCTTCTCTGTATTCCTAATGGGTTGTTAAATTGAGCAACAAAGCAAGATGTAACTGCCTTAATCAATGGGAAGTAGGAACAATATAGAAGTCAAAACTTGTTCTTTCTAATTATGGTTTTCAGTCAAAGGCAAGCAAAACCACTTTGTACCTGAAAAGAAATACCGATTGTTCTTGAATTTGTTTTCCAAGGCATTCTTGCATTGCATTAAGAGTTTCCATGCCGCTGGTCCCACACTGCTTACAGTTACTGCACATTAGTTTCTTGCGATATAGAAAAAATACAGTCAGCCCTCCATATTAATGGATTCTGTATCAACAGATTCAACCAACCACAGATAGAAAATATTAAAAAAAAATCCAAAAGCAAACTTTGATTTTGCCATTTTATATAAGGGGACCACTTTACTACACCATTGTCCATAGTGGGACTTAAGTATCTACAAATTTTGGTATCCTCAGGGTGTAGGGGGGAGGTCTTGGAACCAAACCCCAGAAGATACCAAGGGCCCACTGTATGTTTCATCACAGACTTGTGGGGGCTGCTGGCCAGGCAGTGAGGCAGGCTTCCGAGAGACCTCTTCCTACTCTGGTGCATTGCCTGGTGATAACAGTGCAGTCTGATGTTCTTCACTTCTGTCATCCTACTCTTGGACCATTTCCGCATGACACTCTTATAGTGCTATGATTCCACTTTCAACCTCCTATGGAATCCTGGGGTTTGCAGTTCCGGAAGGGGCTAGCCAGCCCCTCCCGGAACTGCAAACCCCAGGATTCCATAGGAGGTTGAAAGTGGAATCATCGCGCTATAAGTCTCGTGGAAATGTTCTTGGACTTCCAGGGCTCTAATACCTGCCACTCTCATGCAATAAGGCTTCTCTTGATTGTGGTGTAGTATGTGCCATGCATGGATGGAGTCAAAGAAAGGTTTGTGTACGTAGGTAGGTAGTTTCTGTGAGCATGTGGAGAGTGTGAGTAATTCTTCCCCTGCTCCCTTCTGAAACTGAAAACAAGGAAGTGATGTTTAATGTAATGAGCTACAGTCTTCCTAGCAGCAATGTAATCTAAAGGCAAATTACAGGTTTGCACTAAAACACTGATGTCTGCTCCAACTCATCTCATGTTTCTCGCTAGTAATGGGGTTATAGCCTCTTGTATCTAGAGCAGTGGTTCTCAACCTGTGGGTCCCCAGATGTTCGTGGACTTCAGCTCCCAGAAGCCCCAGGCACTATGGTCAATGCTCAGGGCTTCTGGGAGCTGAAGTCCACGAACATCTGGGGACCCACAGGTTGAGAACCACTGATCTAGAGGCTGGGAAAGTTGCTTTTTTGCGTAATAACTTTTAGAATTCACCAGCCAGCATGGCCGATGAGATTTACTTCAGCACTTGATGTCTTCTAGTTGTAAATAATGGGAAAATATCTTGGATATTTTAACACTGCTTCAAATAGGAACATAAGAAGAATTTTGTTAGATCATGCCAAAGGCCTAGGTAGTTAGTTCAACAGGGTAGTTCATACAGGGATTAATGTATTACTTATGGAACCAACCCTTTATCACTCATGCATTAGAACCTTTGGTATTCCGGATGTTTTGAGCTTCATTCTCAGAATCTCTTAACATGGAACTTGCTGAGTAATGTTTCTGGGAAGTTAAGTTCAAAGCAACTGGAAGACCAGAAGTTGAGAACCACTGCAATAGAGGAAGATAGCAGAAAACCTGAGTTCACTCAGTGGTTTGTAGAAGAGAAAAAGAAAAAACTCAACCCCCCCAATTCCGCTTTTTTAAAAAAAATCCAAACAGAGATCATCATTCAACAAGCTCTCCTTCCCACAAGCATTCTCACTAGGCACAACTTGTTGACTGTTGTTGTTGGTTATAACAGTTGTTAACTGTCATGAAGCTGATTTTGACTTATGAGAAACCTCCTAGTCACCCTATTCTCAACCACCATGCTCAGGTTTTGCAGATTCAGGGACATGATTTCCTTGATTGAGTCAATCCATCTGTAATACGGTCTTCCTCTTTTCCTACTGCCTTCTCCCTTAGCGAGCATTATTGCCTTTTCTAGGGAATCATATCTTCTCATGATATGACCGAAATACTACAGCCTCAGTTTAGTCATCTTGGCTTCTAGTAAGAGTTAAGCCTTGCTTTGCTTTAGGTCTTATTTTATTTGTTGTTTTGGTAGTCCAGGTTATCTGCAGAACTCTCTTCCAGCACCACATTTCAAATGAGTTGATTCTCCTCCTATTAGCTTTCCTGCTTTTAGAACCATATATTGAAATTAGAAAGACAATGGCATGCACAATCCTGACTTTGATATTCAATGATATATCTTTACACTTGAGAATCTTACATAGTCCCTTCATAGCTGCCCTTCCAAGTCCTAGTCCTCTTCTGATTTCTTGACTGCAATGTTACCATACATTACATGCCCATCCTGTGGGTTAGCAGGATTGGTGGGGAATATCTTTATATAAATTGAATATATTTTTGGCTGGAAAATACATGATCAAAGCAATGTTTGTCTGAGATATACCATGAGAGCTGTTGCCAGGTCAGACTGACCTAAGACATGGCCAGGCCATAAAGTTCAAAGAATAGTAAGCAGAAGGGCCCTGGCATAAGGGTCCAAGCTAATCTCTCCTTTGTTTTCAGATTTTTGCACTTCCAAAACAATAAAACAATCAGAGACCATCCCTTTTGATCACAATCAGAGACTTTTCCTACCCCCCGCTGCAAACTTCAAGGTGTTACCACGATTGCCATAGATGCTGTCAATCTGATGTCAAAGCAGTCTCCTGTTCTAGAATCCTTTGGTCAATCAGTCCCACAAGAAAGTTTTTTAAGCTTTGCGAGAAGACTCTTTCAAAATGCAGGAAAGAGTATTTAAAGGGTATTTAAACCCTGACTTTTTGCCCAGCAATTTGTAACATTTTAGATTGTCAGCATTGCTGTTGGTCCATGTTGCCCTCAAATCCCTGTCTGAGTCTCCTCACTTCATTCCATTTCTTCAGGACTGGTAAATACCACCGTGTTTCATCCCTAAATTTCTCTCTTTCATGCCTTATTTTCTGATAGCCTTGTGTGACTCTTCAGAGCATCGATTTCTTGTGTGTATGCTTGTTACTTCCAATAAAGCATTTTGTTTATTTTTAAACTGGACCTTTTCTCTGCATTAGTACCGATATATATAGATGGAAAGATCCCACCGTTACCCTTCTCTGACAGGCTTCCCTTGTGCTATACTTTCCTCAAATTCCAATGAGAAGCTGGCATTGCTGGTGGGTCCTAAACCCTCCTGTCTCTTAGGGCAACAGCAGTCTCCATTTTGATTAATCACTCAGCCAAGATATAGGAAATCTTGCACTACTTCAGCGTCTCCATTGTCTGCTTTAAAGTTGTATACATAATTTATGGTCATTATTTTTGTTTCAGCTGTAAACTTGACTTTCCACTTTCTTCTTTGACTTTCTTCAGTAATCACTCCAGATCTTTGCTATTTTCTGCTAGTAGTGTGCTATCATGTGTATATCTTAAATTGTTGATGTTCCATCCTCTAGTTTTTACACCTCCTTTCTCCATGCGTAATTCAGTTTTGCATAAGATACATTCAGCATACAAGTTAAACAGATAGGGTAACCCCCACCCCCACCAATTGGAAGCCCCTCTGTTTTTTTATATTCTGCCCTGATGGTGGTCCCTTGACATGAGTAGAGGTTACACATTAGGATAATCAAATGTTGTTGCATATTCATTTCTTTATAGGGATGGGCCAACTGAATCCTCAGATCCTCGAATCCTTGCCAAGGATTCGAGATTCACAGATCTGAATCCCTGCACCAAAATAGGCGAACAGAATCTTTTGAATCCACCAAACTTTGTTTTTAAAAACTGGTGCCTTCAGGGCCCAGCAAAGGCCTGATTGGCCGGTGGGTCCCTGGGTGTGCAAAAATTGCGGCGTAAAGCCGCACATGCACTAGAGGCTGCCTGTGCCTGGGGCTGCTGCCTGTGCCCACTGGGCTGCCTGCGCTCACTTGTGGGGTTGCCTGTGCCTGCTTGTGGGGCTGCCTCCCTCTGCAAGGTAATAATCTCTATTTTTTTATTTTTTTTTACTTGAAACTGAAGGGTAGGGATTGGGATATTGAGACTGGACTAGAGACTTGGCTTGAAAGTCCCTTGCAGGACTTGACACTTGAGGGTAGAGAATTGAGACTGGACTAGAGGCTGTTTTTTTTTTTTTTAAGTGCCTTGTTGCAGGACTTGAGACTTGACTTGAGACTGCAGAGTGCAGATTTGAGACTGGACCAGAGGCTGGCGTTTTGTTTTTTAAGTGCCTTCCTTGTTGCAGGATTTGAGACTTGTCAAATTCTGCTTCAAAACCACTTTTCAGTAGGTGCTTTCTTTCCTTTGGTTTTTGAACCCTTTATTAAAAAAGGATTCGAAAGATTGAACAATTGCAGTCAGATTCCCTTTTGCTTCTCATCTATCCTTAATTGCTTGAAAAGTTTATGCCCTCTTTTGCTTCTTGACTACCTTTATTTCTGTCCCCTTTTGCTTCTCATCTATCCTTAACTGCTTGAAGAGTTTCATCTATCACTCAGTGGCACTTTCCTTTCTTTTTGGCTACAGATATTTTGAATAGAGGTATTGTTTTTTTGCATTCTTCCCTCAGAGTGTCTCTGGCTTCACTCTAGAGTTCTTCTGACTCTCAGTCATTTAGACGTAATAGTGCAAATATTTATTACATTATCTTTAAATTCTATAGGGATTCTCTTCAAGTTCTATTTTGGCACAGTGGTTGTTTTAGTGTTCTCCTTTAGTTTCACTCTCATTTTTGATATTAGCAGTGCATGGACTGTGCCACAATTTGCTTCTGGTCTTTTTTTCACAGAGAGAATGGAGCTTCTCTACCTTCTGCTTCTGATTATGTAGTCTATATGATTTTTATATTGGCCACCAGTAATCTCTATGTGTACAGTCAGCTCTCCGGTTGGTTGAGGAATATGTTTGCAATGAACAAGCTATTTGCTTCACAAAATTCAATCAGTGGCTCTCATGCATCATTTCTTGATTCTAGGCCAAATTCTCCCACAGTCCCTGGTGTGTGATAGTTTTCTCCTGGACTCTAGCGTAGCATCTTTCAGTTTCTTTCTATTCTGCCTTTGTAATTGGAGTAAAAACTTGGACCCTTTTCACACCTTATCCTTTCGTGGAGCCGGGGTGCGGGGCTAGCATGAGAAGCCTGGGGAGGAAGGCTCTCGCGTCCCTGCTGCTTCGGCTCCACAGCTGCTTCCTGGTCACGTGAGCGCCCCAGCTCTTCCTTTCGCAGTGCAGCCTGGGACCTTTTGCAGCCTGCACTGCACAGGAAGCATGACCGGCCCGGCTTCTGAAGCTCTGCACAGCAGGTAAGTGTGCGCGGGGCCCCAGAGCGATGCGCGACTGCGCAGCATTTTCGGCTTTAAGCCAAAAATGAAAAAATGCATGCACGGTCCGCATCAGGCCCTTGAGTGTTGCACAAATGTGAGTGCGTCGTGTGGACTATTCAGCTGACACCCTGTTTTCCTTGACATGGACTGCTCCTCGCATTTACGTGATGGTCAAGGGACCCTTTCGCTTTGGAAATGCCACACGAAAAGAGCCTTGGATTATGGTTATATTTATGTGTTTTCCTTGAAGTCTTATTGACATGATTCAGTCAGACTTTGCATTGTATTCCCTGACTGCTTTTGCAACATCTTTCCTCACTATTAATGCCACTCCGTTTCTTCTTAGATCTTTATTTCCTGAGTAAAACATAATGTAATTATCTGACTCAAAATGTCCAGTTACTGTTCACTTCAGCTCACGCTCCGCCCCAAGTCCTGATACATGCTTCTCACATTCCATGTCGCTATAATATGTGTTGTGTAGCATCAGACTGCAAAACCAGGCTTACATATATATTTTGATATCAGCTTTTTAGTTTTTATCCTTAAAATAATTCATCATCATTTTTGGGTGGAGAAAATCTCCCTCCCCTCAAAGTCAGAGAAACAAAGGAATCAGACAGGGGCTCTGCTTTCAATAAGGCATTCACTTTTGGAGAGGCAGGGCAGGACAGGGGATCAAGTGATCGTTGTTGCAGTATCAAAGAGTCATTCTAGAGTCTAGCTCACAGACATAAGTTAAAGAACAGCTATTCAGTTAGTTTTTAATGATTTCTCCACATTACAGTGGAGAAGTGTTCTGAAGTAGCATATCCTTGCTTCTAAAAATCCTGCGTCCAGTCAGACAATATGGCTGTCCCCAATGCCTTTTTCCCTATCTCACTTTTTCAACTGTGGCACCTGGGTGGCTAGGTTTTCTGGATGAAAAACACCTCTGCACCATCATATACACAGTGACTATACTTTTATTCTTCCTGTCCAAGGGCAGAAATGGAAGAACCATGCAGAGGAACTGGGTCTCAGAAGAGCTGTTAGGCAATAGCTGCTTGATATCTATTAATAAATTTTAACTCATTTTTACCCTCATTCTTCAGGTGACAAGGCTGTCTGAGCAGCTCACATAAGATCAGTAAAAACAATAGCTAATAACTAGAACAATAAAAGTGTATGCTATCTTTTGACAGGCTGTTTATTTTAAAGAGATGTTTTCTTTTCCTTAGAGAATTGCAAAATTAAGAGTGTATGTCATTCCATTCGATAATATCTCAATTCACTGCAGATCTGCCCACAGAAACTCTGTTTCTATTTTTCTACACTTTCCCTTTCTCCATCTTTGTTTTCTACTCCAAACCCTGCTTTGTTTCCTATTGTCCTTCAGCCACCTCTCTTAGGCCGCTGCCTCTCTTAGGCCCTTTCCGCAGGACATTGTCATTGTCATCCCATATTGGGAATAGGAAAAGGACAAGACGCGTACAAGTCTTATGCACAATGTCATCTGGGTCTCATCCTTCTCCCGACCCCACCTGGTGCGATTGTGTGGTAAATCATTGACAGATTTTCCCTGTCAATGACTGGCGATCACACAGCTCTCCAGTCCCCTCTCGCACTTACCTGGGCTGGCTGGCCCCTCCCGAAACTGCAAACACCAGGATTCCATTGGATGTTGAAAGTGGAACAAACCACAAAGCAAACTTTTTCTCCAAAATAAGAGAGGAAATATTGAAATATGAACATCAAAAAGATCATTCTAATATTCTTCTGATGGGGGACATGAATGGAGTTGTGGACCCAACAATTGACAGATCTAGTTGTAGGAAAAAACATATTCAAGGTAAACTACCAAAAAGTTTCTTTGAAATGATAGAACTCTTAAATTTAACTGATGTTTGGCAATATAAATACTCTAAAAGGCCGGGATATACTTTCTATTTGGACGTCCATAACTCCATGTCGAGGATTGACATGTTTCTCTGCTCATCGTGGTTAACATCTAGAGTAAATGAGATTGAGATTCTTCCTAGGGTCTTCTCAGATCATAATCCCATAATGCTTACATTGCAATCAAATATAAGAAAAAGAGGAAATTGGAGACTGAATGAAGAACTTCTTAGAGACCAAGAATATCGACAACGAACAAAAAAGGTGCTTAAATTATATTTTGCAGAGAGCGATAATAATGAGGTCTCCTTTCCTATGTTATGGGATGCTGGTAAAGCCGTAATCAGGGGAGAATTTATAAAATGGAACTCTGAACTATTAAGACAAAGGCAGAAAAAAAATATCAGAATTGACAGTGGATCTGAGGAACAAAGAGGAAAAACTTAGGAAGGATCTGAATAACATTAAACTAGGTAGGCAAATCAATATACTGAGAGAACAGATAAGGCAGGAAAATATCCATGAGATGGAAGAGAAACTACGAAGAACTAAACAACAAAATTTTGAATACGCGGATAAACCAGGGCGCTGGTTATCCCATAAACTTCGAAAAAGGAGGGAGAGGAATTTGATTTTGAAAGTTAAGAGCGAGGGCAGACTTATTACAGACAAAGAGGAGATCAAGAACGTCTTTCAACAATTCTTTCAAGACCTTTATGAAAATAAAAACAAAATTTCTGAGGGAGCTGTTGCTCATTATTTAGAGACATCTAAACTATACCAATTATTGGGAGAACAAAAAACTTTTCTGAATGCACTGATCCAGGAAAAAGAGGTTGATAGTGCTATACGAAAGCTAAAAGAGGCTAAAGCACCAGGTCCTGATGGACTAACTTCAATTTACTGTAACGCATGCAAAGAAGAACTGCTATCTCCTCTTACTAAACTATTCAATCAAATTACTAAACTAGGGATACCCGAAACCTGGAAAGAAGCCACTATAGTTATAATTTTGAAAGAAGATAGGGATCTTCTATCTCCTAATAGTTATAGACCTATTTTTCTCCTTAATACTGATTATAAAATATTTACTAACATTCTTGCCGTGAGACTTAAAACCGTTCTTCAAGACCTAATATATTACGATCAAAATGGCTTCTTACCAGGGAGGGGGGTTGAGAAAATATAAGAACAGTAATTAACATGATTGAATATTTCGATAAACACAATGAAAAGGAGATGGCAGTGCTTTCATCGGTGCAGAAAAGGCATTCGACAGCATCAACTGGCAGTTCATGTTTGTGGCATTGAAAAAAATGGACTTTGGAAATGATTTCATGGCCTGGATTCATCAAATATATGCAGATGCAACAGCCCACGTGGTAATTAACGGCGAGAGAACAGATAAGATAAAAATACAGAAAGGGACAAGACAGGGCTGTCCTTTACCCCCATTGATATTTATAGCTATAATAGAAATACTTTTATTAAATATTAGACAAGATCAGAATACCAAGGGAGTGAAGATAAAAGATCAAAGCTACAAGTTACTGGCATTTGCTGATGACTTACTATTCTTCTCTGAAAAGCCAATGGATGACATTAAGATGATTACAGTTAAAATTAAGGAATTTGGAGATTTGGCCGGCTTCAGGATTAATAAGGAAAAAACAAAGCTCCTGCTTAAAAATACGACTAAGGATAAAAAATGTCTCCTCTCTGGAAACACGGATTTTCAAAATGTTCAGCAAATAAAATACTTGGGTATAACTATAGTGCATCAAAATAATTTGCTCTTTGAGCTAAATTATGAAAAGATTTGGAAACGAATTCAATCTGACATGATGAAATGGTCTAGATTACAACTCTCTCTTCTAGGTAAAATTGCTGTAGTAAAAATTAATATCCTCCTGAGGATGAATTATCTATTTCAGAATTTGCCAATTATAAAAAACAAGAAATGCTTCTTAGCATGGAAGAGAGATAGTTCAAAATTTATATGGGCTGGAAACAGAGCTAGAATCAAATGGAAGAATTTGATAGAAAACAAATTAAAAGGGGGTTGTAACCTACCTGACCTGAGAACATATTACCAAGCAAATGCCCTCACCTGGGTCATAGATTGGATTACGTTAAGGAACAACTGATTATTGCCGCTAGAGGGTGCGGGCAACTGTTTTGGTTGGCACGCTTACCTATGGTACGATAAGGCTAAGGTGGATCCCAACTTTAGAAATCATTATATACGTCAAGCCCTGCTTAAGGTATGGAATCAGTTTAAGAGAATGAACTACAGAGAAATACCATTGTGGGTCTCCCCCTAGGAGGCTTTTCATGCATCATTTAAAAACAAGGAAGATAAATGGTTAACATATAATGATTTGATCAGGATAGAAGGGAGAGAAAAAATAATCAAAACAAGGTTGCAATTAAGTGATTCAAGTTTAAACTGCCAATGGTTTCTTTATCATCAATTGAGAGAAAGATTCAGGATTGATATGAAGTTTAAAGGAATAACTATTAAGACAGTTTATACACCATTTGAAAAATTCTGCTTTGAAAAACCACAACGTGCGACATCTAAATTTTACAAACTATTACTAGAACAGCTTTTGGAGTCAGAAGTGGTCAAGGAGGTAATGATCAAGTGGGCCAGAAATTTAGGCAGAGAAATAAAGTTGGAAAATTGGGAAAATAGCTGGCAAATTACAATGAAATTCACATATGCACAAAGTTTAAAAGAAAACTATATCAAAATGTTCAATCGATGGTACATGGACCCGGACAAACTGTCAAAAATTTATAAATCTCATTCTAATATCTGTTGGAAATGTAAACAATCAATAGGTACATTTTTCCAGTTGTAGTGGCAATGTCCACTTACCAAGCAATATTGGAAAGAAATACATTTGGAGATCTCTAAAATATTTATGGTACAAATTCCACTAACTCCGGAATTCTGCCTATTAAATATGTTACACCAATTGAATGATTATACTAGTAAAAATATGGGAGGATATTTCTATATCTAATTACGGCGGCAAGAGTAGTGTTTGCCAAGAGGTGGAAAAAGAATAATATACCAAAACTTGATGATTGGTACAGAAAAATATTAGAATATACCACACTAGATTGCTTAACTTTACAGCTAAAACGGGAAGTAGCATATAACACAAGCACTCAGGAAGAAAATTGGAATAAGATATTTTCATATCTCAAGTCTGTTTGATTTAATAAATAGTTCTTCCTAAGTTTAAGAACGAAAACCCTTTTATACATAAGGAGATTTAGAGCTCAGTCACTGTCTATTAGAACTTTTCGGCAAAATTGTACACGACCTCTGTTTCTACTTTATCATATAAACGAAGAGATAACATGGAGAGGAAATTGTGGGGAAGAAAGCGATAAGATAAGAAAGAAACTAGATTTTTGATCTAGTATGATGTTATGAATGCAGGTATAAATGTAAAATATGGGAAAGACACAGAAGAAAGAAAAGATCTTACGTTTAGCTAGATATATCAAAATTAGCTAAAGGAAGTTAGAAAATGCGGCAAAATAATGTTTCTTTTTTTTTTTTTTGGCTACAACTCTGTCCAATTATATCTGGAGTTGGAAAGGTATAGACTTTATAAGTGATAGGTGTTATATGTATTTTAGATATTAAAATATTATATCAGTTGCGATATTTAATGCAAGATATAGTATAATATGTCTTGAGTCGATTGTGGTGTTATTTCTCTGTCTGTTTTTTTTTCTTGTTGTCCTAAATGTATATAAATGCCAATAAAGATCAATTTAAAAAAAAAACACAAGAAAGTGGAATAATCGCGCTATAAGAGTGTAGTGCGGAAATGGCTCTGGTGTGCGGACAGTCAGGAAGTGCAGTGACTATGCTTCCTGCCCCAGTGCAGCCTGGGACAGTGCTCAGCTGTGCTGTGGAAGCAAGAGGCATGGCCATCATGTCTCCTGCGTTCCCGTAGGCAGCCGGTATGGAGGGGAGTGCTCCTGTTGCACTGCCACTGCCACTGTTGCAGAGCCACTGCGAGAGGCTCTACCAAGATCCCCACAGGATATCACTGGGATCAGGTAGGGTGTGGAAAGGGCCTTAGATAGTGTTGGGAAATTTCAGCATTCTCTCTCCCCCATCTTGTTGTTAGAACAACTAGCCAGATAGGGCTCCCTTTGTCCCTGCATGCCAGATCTGCTCCATTTGCCTTTTCTGACTTTTATTGCATGATCAAAAATACCTTTGGATCTCAAGTGATCAGATCATGTGACCCAGGACTGTGTTTGGGGCATCGGTCTTATAAAAAGTTAAGACCCCTCCTTGCTCTCCTCTCTCTATCTCTCTTTGTTTTATGGCTGCTTTTATCTGAACTCTTCGATGCTTCGACCCATCGAGAAGGATGGTGGTTAAAACCCGAAGATTCTCCTATTATTAGTTAGACAGGTAGCAGGCTCTCAATACAGATGTAAATGAAGAAACCATTAGTAAAGTTTTTTTAAGTCTTTTATCCAAAGCTACCTGTGTTTGTATTTATTACATGCCAGTTTTAAGCCACAAGTCATTAGACAAGCTTTTAAACATTTCTTTGTGTAACTCTGCTAAATGAAGGCTGAATCCTTTTTAGTCTCATTTCCAAAAAATTTTGGGGTTAGCCCCAAAAAAAAGTCCTTTGTTTGATGACCATGTGGCACGGGGCCACGGAGTGACTGCTTGAACAATAGAAGTTTAAAAGGAGAAGATGGCTTCAGCTATCCAAACCAATTTCTTACTATTAAAAGTTAAATGGTAGCAATTACCAAATTGGTCTTGGAATATGCAAATGCAATTAACTAAATGGGACTTTTAAGGTTGTGAAAGGGCAGCCCCCCAAGAGGGTATTGCCCAACAACAGCAATTTGATCACGATGATGAAAAAGTTTCACGCACATTTGCCTAGCTATAGATTCAAATTATTTACCATATAAATTTAAAAAGTGTAAAGAAATTTGGGGAAAAACTAAAAAATTTTTTGATTTCCAGTATTGAAAAAAAAGGGGTTTTATCAAAAATTTAAAAACAAAATTTCCCAAACCCTTTTTTTTAATAAAATTTAAACCATTCATGACTATGTATCTTTTTTAAACTTTTGGGGAAAACCCCCAAATTGTGGATTTGGATATTTTAGTTGCCTGAATTTTATGGGCCAGTAATTGATGTCTACAAATTAAGGGAGATGTAATTTTAGAAACTGCTGTTGCTAAGTTATAGAATATCAAAATAGGAAAAATTTGATGAATTGTAAATTTGGAGCAAAATCATCTGCTGGCAAGCGTTGGCTACCTCGCTGGGGAAATTTGCATATCAAAGAGTTTTCTTCACCGAGGAAAAATGGCAACCAAATTAACAAATCAAAGCCTAAGGGGCACCAGCAACAGCAACAGAAACCTAATGATAAAGGTGTTTTTAACTGCAAGAAGAAATCTTCTACAAATTTTAATGTTGGTCTAATTAATAACGGTTATTTCAATCTAGTGAAAATCAAAATCACAATGTGATTGTTATTGACAGTAGTGCTACTAGTCATTATTTTAATCGCAGAGAATTGTTTGTGGATCTTGATACAACATAAATTTTCCTGTTTACCTTGCTAATGGGCAATCAGTGCTTGCAAAAGGGGAAAGGCACAGTCTTTTTGCAAACAAATCTTGGCCCCAACAGGATAGAAACTCCTGATGCCTATTATGTGCCAGTTTGAAAGCCTCTCTTTATAGTGTCAGAACCACTACAGCAAGGGGAAACAGAGTCATTTTCAAAAAGGAGTCCTGCTTTGGTCTTCATGGCAAAAATTTAATTTTCGAGGAATCAAAAGGGTGATGTTACCAAATCAAATTTTGGATTCATATGCAAATAGTGTAATCCAATGAAATAGAAGACTGTTTGAACCTGTGGCACCCGTTTGGACAGAAATGTAGAATGCTTTAAAGAGATTGGCTAATCAAGAACTTGCTAGAGACTTAATTCAAACCATGCTCTTAACAATGAGAGATGCGTAGAATGTTTAAAAGTAAAAGCTGTCAGAGTTTCACATCCCCCAGTTACTAGAGACTATCCACCAAACCATTGGCCCTTTTTATTACTGATCTTTGGGGTTTTCAGCTATAAATTGCAGGTGGAAATTCTTACTTTATGACTATTATTGATGATTTCAGCAGATATCATACACCTACCTTCTAAAAAGAGAAAAGTCAAGCTTTTAAAAATTCAAGGAATATTTTAATCTTGTCTCTAATAAATTTGGCTGCAAACCTAAAAGCCTCGTTTGACAATGGAAGTGAATTTGTTAATGCAGAGTTTGATGATTTTTTAAAGGAACATGGCATTGAGCATCAAACTACACAATTTACACTCCAGAACAGAATGGAGTGGCAGAATGTGAACAGAACTCTCAAAGGGATGGCAGTCACAATGCTTTTAGAGGCTAACGTGCCTAAACGCTATTGGTGGAAGCTATTATACTTACATATTTTAAATCTCTCAACCAGATCCAGAGATGTAACTCCATTTCAGTTATGGAATAAACTAAGCCCAAATTGAATCATCTACAAGTCTTTGGAAGTAAAGCATATCCTACATTCCCAAGCAGAAAAGAGACAAACTTGACTGTAGAAGTGAAGAGGGGAATTTTTGTTGGTTATGCTGAAAAGGGTTCAGAATTCTGAATCCAGATGGGCGTCAATAAAAGTAACAAGTGCTGTTTATGTTGATGAAAGACCACAGCCCAAATCTAAAACCAAACCAAGATGTCTATCCAGATTTGTTTGCAAAAAGGGGACTCCCACCAGCAACCAGATGTGAAATCACCCTCCTCCAGATGTTTCATCCCGAAAGGGGGTACAGATGTGGTGAACCAGCCCGAGGATGCGGAACTGGACGGTGCTCAAGAAGCAGAGCCAGGTATCCAAGTCCAGGTGAGAAATTAAGTAGCAACAGGGGAGTACCACCCCAGATTTCTTATCTAGGCACAGAGGAGAAGTTCCACAACCCTCTACTGGCAAAAGACAAGGGACTACCAAAATCAGATTCTCAGAAGTGGGTGGAAGCTGCTGTTAGGAGATGCAATCTTTATATAAAAATAAAACATGGACTTTGTCAAAATTGCCAAAAGGAAAAAGGGCAATTGGCTTTACCACAAAGCAAGATGCAGAAGGGGGAAAAAAAGGTCAAAGCTAGGCTTGTGGCAAAGGGATATACGCAACAATTTGGTGAAGATTACAATGAAATTTTTGCCCCAGTAGCCACACACACAACCGTCAGAACTCTCCTAGCTGTTGCAGCCTCTAAGAAAATGCATGTTTAACATTTGATGTTAAAACAGCTTTTCTTTATGGACAGTTAGATGAGGAACTGTACATGGGAAAACCTCCCGGGGTTCCAAGTTCCTGGGAAAGAACATCTTGTGTGCAAATTGAACAAAAGCATTTATGGCTTGAAAAAGGCTGCCCAAACATGGAGTAGAAGCTAAGCCAGCTTCTTGTAAAAAAGGCTTCACTCCCGGCACTTTACAAGTGTGTTTACAAAAGATTCAGAAACAATAAATAGATTTATATTACATGTTATGTTGATATTTGATCCTGTGCAGTCAAGATAAAGCAGATAGTGAGGAGATAGTCAAAATTAAGAAAGAGATAGATATCAAAAATTTGGGAGACATTTACACTATCTTGGAGTACAAATAGAAAGAAGCAGTGATGGAAACTTCTATCTCAACCAGAAACAGAAGATAATTGATCTTCTGACTGCCTTTGGACTAAAAAGGGGTCCAATATTTTGGCAACCCCAATGGAAGTGGGATTCTTGAAGAACACTGAGAAATGTGAACCTTTGAAAAATGGAGAAAAGTATAGGACTGCAGTTGAAAAACTCCTATACATTGCTAATTTCACCAGACCTGATATTGCAAATGCTGTTGGGATTTTCAGAATGGTTAACTCTCCTACTGAAAAAGATCTCATTGCAGTGAAAAAAGTTAAAATTTGAAAGGAACTGCAATTACAAGCTGAAGTTGCCAGCCTGTGACCAACCGCACTGGTTGCCTATGCAGATGCGGACTGGGCTGTAGCTCTGGCAGACAGAAAATAAACGGGAAATGATCTTCTATGGTGGGGGAGCCATAAGCTGGTCAAGTAAGAAGCAATCCACAATTGCAGATTCTTCCACAGGTGCTGAGGGGTTTTTTCAAAAGCAGCATGTGATGAAATAAAGTGGCTGCATAATTTACTTCTGGACTTAGGGATAACGAGCCCAAGCCAACCATTTTTATGCAAGATAACCAAAGCTGTATCAAATTTCTGAAAGTGAGAAGCCAGTCAAGAAGAACATTGACATTGCTTTCCATAAGGTGCAAGAGATGTGCCGCAATGGACTTTTTCAGCTAGAAACTGCAATACAGAAATGATGCTTGCTGATATTCTTCCCAAGCCTCTACCAAGAGACCAATTCCAGAGACTACAAGAAGGCATGAAGATCCTCGATGTGGGTCCAAGAGAATGAGAAGGGGATGTTAGGGAAAACTCAGTTTCTCCCCCCCCTCTTTTTTTAGAACAACTGGGCAATAGCCAGATAGGGCTCCCTTTTCCCTGCATGCCCGATCTGCTCCATTTGCCTTTTTTTTTTATTGTGATCATAAATACCTTTGGTTCTCAGGTGATCAGATCATGTGACCCAGGACTTGCTTTGGGTCATGGTTTTTAAAAGTTAAAGACCCCTCCTTGCTCTCCTCTCTGATCTCGCTTTGTTTTTATGGCTGTTTTTTTCTGAACTCTTCGCATGTTGATCCATGAGAAGGATGGTGAGTTAAAACCGAAGATTCTCCTATTCATTAGCTAGACAGGTAGCAGGCTCTCAATACAGATGTAAATGGGAAAACCCTTAGTAAAGTCTTTTTAAGCTTTTATCCAAACCTACCTGTGTTTGTGTTTATTACATTAACCAGTCTGAAGCCACAAGTCATTAGACAAGCTTTTAAACATTTCTTTGTGTAACTCTGCTAAATGAAGGCTGAATCCTAACAGTTTTAGTCTCATTTCCAACAGATAGCCTTCACGTATGCTAGACTAGCTGACAAGTGTCAACCTGTAGGTCATATCGAAGCCTCCACTCATTAATTTTATTCAAGCAATGTTTAAACCAAGGGAAAGCAACAAGTATGCTGTAGTTTCATTTGTAAGAAAAAAAAATTGAAGTGCTTTCACAGTGTAAGAAATCGTACTTCCTTGTTTCATTTCTTTTCCAGATTTTATGGTACATTTATACAATATGCGAATGTACAGGTGTACATTTATATATTTATTCACGAAAAAAATATCCTACCGTTCAGTTCAGTGGAAACTCTCAGAGTGAATGATAAAGTCATGATAAATGCTAAAGACAACAAACTTAAAAGAAGCAATTTATCACTAAAAGTTGGGGGGGGGGAATTAAAGGCCTGTGGAAAAAATAAAATAAAAAGGCTCAACCATAAAAAGACAAATTAATTTGTCTTTTTATGGCCTTTATCTCTAGGAAGAGAGAGTTCCAGAGAGGGCCCCACAGAGTGCTTTGGAATTGCACTGGTTTGAATGCTGTGTCTGTGCATGTACGTACAGTATGTAACTATTTTTGAAGCATTCACTGCTCAATGCTATCAACTTTTTTTCACCACAGCATCAAACCAGTATATCAAACAAACATACCTCCAGGGCTGAGATCCTTATATAATAAATACAGAAGTCCCCCAAAACACAGAAGATGTCCCATTTCTTCCTGATCTCTGGTTTCTGTTCTGTAACTGTCATTGATCTGTTAGGGGATCCCCTCCATTATTTCTTTGCTTAGTTTAGTGGTGAGCTTTCTTGGAGTCCATATAAACCAGCGATTTCCAAACTCTGGTCTTCCAGGTGTTTTGGACTTCAGCTCCCGGAATCATTGATCATTGGCTAAGGCAGCTCGAGCTTCTGGAGACTAAAAGGACCAGGACTGGGGTTTGGGAATCACTGATGTAAACAGTGTCAACTGGATCATCCCATTCCACATGCCTGTTAACACTATTGAAGGACTCAAAAGAATTAGTAGGATGGGAGTTCCCCATGCAGAAACCCTGTTGCTTCTTTGTCACTAGAACTTTTCTTTGTATATGTTTGACCTTCTTATTTTCACTAACACTTTCTGTCGATTTATGCGTAACAGATAATAAGCTAACCTGTCTGTAATTTCCAAGATCCTCCTTGGATCTCATTTTAAAAACTGGTCTTATACTGGCCAATATCTAATAATCATATCTAATATCATATCTAATAATCAGGGTGAGACCTGAAGACATGTTGCATATTTCCATCTCTTGTGACTACTGTTCATTTCAGTTTTACAGACTTCCTTCCTGAAAATATCATTTCAGGCACAAGTATCTGCTCCACATCTTCTGCAGTGAAGACAGACAAAAAGAATTAATTCAGCTCCTTATTCTACTGTAGTTTCTCTTCAACTTCCATCACTATGCTAGTCTAAACAAGGTAGAGCATGTTTTACCATTGTAACTTTGAGTATGTGCTAAGAGGGAAAGACATGGGGCTGGTATGACAAGGCTGAGATGGAAAGTCACATAGCCATTTTTTCGTGCTTTGATTTGAGTACTTACTATAACAAATATCATCAGTGTGTTATTCACATAATCATTGTGAGAACAGGCAAATCTGCTAATGTGTTCCTTCCAGTGACTTGTATATTCACGTGGATCCAGAAAACTTGGCTTTAAATCTGTTCTTGGTACCACGTATGTGCGTGGGAACACATGTTCATCCCTTGCCCTATTGCCAATCTGGGGGGGGGAGGGTGAAGGGGGGCAGCCAGACTTGTATTCTGCTGTGTTTTCCTTTATTTCCAAGAAGGAACATGCATTCTAGATTTCAACTCATCTTTTCTTAAATGAACAGATGTGGAAAAGAAACAAATTGAAATAAATAAGTCACATTTTTTGTGACCCCAGGGAAGGTCATTAAATATCTAAAGGTGACTGGAAGGGGAGATATTCTATAGGATAAATTTTGCAGAACTACATAAAGCAGCTTTTTATTTATTTTAAGGCAACCATTGCCTAGATATCAGGGGTCCTTTGGGTGAGGAGTTGGGGAAGTTGAAGCTTGTTTTGTACGTGTACACTGTTTTGCACTTAATGTTTGACAGCTGGAGAGATGTCAAGGGAGATAGAAGTTCCCATCATTGAAGTATATGCAGAAAAACATGACAAGCACTTCCTCTCATACTCTTGCCTAGGTCTCACCAGCATACAACAGAACCTCCCACATATGGCACCCCCATCTCCCCAAGTAACACCTCAGCAGAATCCCTTGGGCATTTCATTATGTTCCATGTCTTCCAAGCTGGGTTCCTGCAGGAGCCACCTAAGCCTAATGGAACAGGGACAGCCTGGCGCCAGCAAAAGGTACATCAATAAAAATCACACAGGAAGAGTTAACATAAGGCTTGACTGATCTACAGGTGCAATTAGAATTTTAAGCAAAAAGTTGGAGCAGCTCCCAAGAGCAGGTATGTCAGTGGCAGATGATGCCAGAAAGTTTTTGAAGCTTAGTGTACTTCCTGCAGTGATGCTGAGTGCTGAGCTTGGCCAAACATCCCAAAGCACAACCTCCTCCAGTAGTCAAACAGTGTCATTTCCCTAACCCAGGAGTCCCAGAACAATTCTTCCAGCTGTATATGTTCCCTAAGATGTTACTGAATGCAATAAACAACTGGATAGAAGTTGGGTTTCTGTCCTCAGAACATGGGCTTGAGGCCTCAAAATGCCTAACTCAGATCAAATATGGGGATAAAATTTTCAGGAGGAGGAGGAAGATGGGTAAGCTGGAAAATGTTATAGTTCTCTTAGAGTTTCTAGATCAACCAGTACAGCACATATGCATACTCTCTATTAAAGACAGAATTTGTCAGTATTCATATCCCATCCAAGAAGGGTTTTCCTGACATTTGGAAAACTATTTCAGGAAGAGAGAGGCACATGTGAGGAGATTCTTCACTGTGATAAATTCTCAGTTACTCAGGGAATAGTGTATTTTGCACAGAAAGTACTGGTCCTTGGGTAGGATGCACGTACTCTGTGCAAAAAATTGTTTTCTATGTCAAAAAAAGCAAGTGCTGCCCCAAAAAACCTATGCAGATGAACATTTCCCCAATTGCAAATAGCATTTGGGACCTCTGCAAAAACCTTGTTCTCATCCATTGGAAAGAACACTGCAGGAATTATTTATTGTTGTTTTTCATCCTACTCTCATTACAATGGCACATTGTGTGAGTGCATGTGTCTTCAAGTCACCTGCTGATTTGTGGTGACCCCATGAAATTCATAGGGTTTTCTTAAGCAAAGAACACTCACAGGTGTTTTTGCCAGTTCCTTCCTGTGAAATATAGCCTACAGCACCTGGTGTTCTAGCCAATGCTAAAAGGGATCTGTATGGATAGCATGCCAGAGTGGTATAGTGGGCAGAGTGCTGGCCTTGGGCAAGAGACAGGTATATTGTCCCTTAGTATTGCGTGCCTCTTAGGTTGTTAATGTGAACACAGCCGTCAGACTAACCATGAATCCTGTGCTATGTTTCTTGGAGGAGGCATTGGGTAACATTTTAACAAAAAAGACAAAAGATAATGTTATCATGCCCCACAGAAAAACTGGTAAACATTGTAAACTTATGCCATCTAAAAAGAGCCCATTAAATGAATAGATATATAGGTGTGCAAGGGCACAGTTGCAAGAGAGTTACAGTTGCTCACTTCAGATTCCTCATTCCCAGTGGAGAACTCTTGCCTTCCACTCTTCCTTTCTTAAGCATGCATGCCTGCACACACACAGAGTGTTTATCCTGGACCATTTCAGCACTAGACCATTTCCTCAAGGCCCCTCCCTAAACTGCAACCTCCTGGATTCCATAGGATGTTGAAAGTGGAATAATAGCACTATAACAGTCTAATGCGGAAATGGCCCTGGTCTGCTGCCTCTTTCCTTCCTCAGTCTGTACTTTCTCTGCCCATTCTTCCTTAAATGCTCACTCCCTAAATGCCCATTTGCCCCTTCTTCTCTCAGGGCATTTTCTTGTCAACAACAGTGCAGCAAATGAGTTCTCCTGGTTCCTTCCTTCAGCATCCCCAGTGTGGTTTCTTCTGCCTGTTTGTGATATCAGAGTTGTTCAGGCAATGGTATCAAGCAAGCCAACTTTTTGCCTCTCTGTGTTGTTAGAGTTGCTCCATTAAAACTGCAAGAGGCTTCATTCATCAACAACAAGCATACATTTCTTTCTTGCACTATTATTTAGACAATTAAGCCAAAAAAAGCTACAAGGAAACCCGTCAAAATTCTGTGCTTAAGTCTGCCCAGGAGGCAAGGTGGTGAAAAACATTTATCACTGATCTGCTGCCAATGAAGGTAATTGGAACAGCTGAATTAGTTTCATAGTTTAATTCCAGACCCTGGTGCTCAGTCCCAAAAACTGGTTGCCCTGGTGACATCACCCAAAAACACAACAGCAGCCTTAGGCAACAGCGCTATGCAGACTTAACTGAAAGTAAGTCTCACTGAATTCTGGGGAGCACATTGGACATGCAACAATGCTTAGTGCTTAGAGGATAAAAGATGTTTTATGGAGAGAGGAGGAATGAGAGAGTTAAATCAGTTTTATGTAACTCAAAGTCTCCTAATCTCTTATCCAGCCTCTCTGAAATGTAGAGTAATATCTTTAGGCATCTTTCTACCTCTTCTCTTTCCATCCAGTTATTCTCTCACTTCCACCAGAAGTAAAACTAGTTCACTTTAGTGTTAGCTTAGCACTCTTAGATGATTTTCCTGTCTTTAACAAAGTTCTTACAATAAAGCCTTAGTTTCTTTTTTTAGCCACTGGTCTATTTCTTTGTTCCTGAGTCATCATCATCATCATCGGCCCTAGTTTCTGCCATTAAAGCTTACTTCCAAGTAAATGTACCCATGCTCATACTGTGTATTTAGCAAATGCCATCTAACCCAGGCGAGGTTTTGTCCTGAAGGTTGCATTCTTTCTGAGGAAAATGATAGAGAAGGGAAAGTTGGCAGAGGCAGCCTACCTTGTGCTCTTCCATTCTCTCTCTTTCTCTGCCATTCTTTCCTTAGCCTCTTTTTCTGCCACTAACCTCTATCTCTGCTTCTTTTTACATACCTACAGCCCCATTCACATGCATACACAGAAAGAGAAACATAGATATTAATGCATGCAATCCCATCTGCCCATCCCACTCTCACTCCTCTGTGCTGCTCTGGTATTTCCAGAGAACAATCTCAACAGCAAGGTGGAGTAAGCAGTGCAAGACCCTCCTTTTAAGTAAAATATAGAGCTGTTCCCCAGCCTTGTAAGCTTATGACAAGCAGCAACAATCCACCCAACCCCAACCAGCAGTAGCAAAAAAGGAAATGAACCTCCAGTAATGGTAACAAAAACTAATTAATTAACTGGTGATCTTATAAGTAACGGAATGAATTACTTTTTAAAAGTAGCATTCTGAGGCTGAGGCTTCAGCTGGACCTTACCTCCTAATCACTCTTTCAATTACTTTATGTGGGATGCCCTTCCTGGACTTTCCTCCTCTCTGTTGGGGCACCTCTTTCTCTTTCTTTTCCTAGGTAGGTTCATCATGTGCCATGACTTTGTTACTTACATACTGATGACACCTACCCCTACTCTCTCCAAGATCTTTCACCTTCCACTCAGTCTGACATTACCAGCTGCTGCTCTGATTTTAATGCTTGTCTGTTCCATCATCATCACCACCATCATCTCAAGCTCTCTGTGTTCAAGACCAAACTTCTCATCCTCATCGTGTTCTTGCCATGCCTGGACCTCTCCCTTCCTCTGTTGTTTTTGTTTTATATTCTGGGCCTCTTGGAATAGGAACCTGTTGTACCTGTTTGTCAAGCACCATGTACATGCGAAGTGCTTTCTAAATAAATATGTGATTTACCACGGAGCTTTGGGGAAGAAAAATCCAGAGGTGAGAGATTTCAGCAAACTCATTGAATATTATGTTCATATTAGTTTGTCTGTATAGGGAACACATAATTTGCATTTAACACTCAGGCTTTGTGTAGATACATATTTGGTCTCACCATAAGCTAAAAAGGCTGAGAAACTGGAGATAGGGCTAAGAGGGCATAAAAACGTTATGTGTATAACATATAGGCGAGTTATTTGGAGAGGCACTTGGTCAAAGACATACAAGGAAGTACACAGCTTCTTTTGCCTGGAGTCTTCAAACTCATTCTCTCTCTCTCTCTTTCACACACACACACACACACACACACACAGACACCCCTGAATGACTGCTTCGTTCACTTGAGTTTGGCTGAATGTCTAGCATTAAGAACAGACTGAAAATCAGTGCATACGCCTACCACATTTATGCATCCATGCAGTCTGTGTGAAATGGGGACATGAATTTGTGCTGTTTTTAGGACAGTGTTTTGGTGAAATGCTTGGGTGTTTATCTAACTTTATAAAGTGGCTAATGGGTTTTGTTTTCTTGCTTGCTTTAAATGTTGAAAAAGTTTAAAACACAAGACTCCTTGCAGTGGTACAAAGGTCTCTTCAGTCTTCCAGCCAGGAGCATTCTCTCTAAATATATATTTCCTTTGTAGGAGGTACAGTTCTGTAGGGTAATGCATATTCAGGATTCAGCTACTGTGAATTTTACCAGAACTCGAAGACTGCTTACCCTAGAGCAGGGATGGTCAACAATTAGCCTGTGGGTTGTATGCGTGCCCTGGGCCTTTTTATGGCCCTGGTAGTCCCACTGGCTGCCACTGCCGTTACAAGCACACTGCTGAAATTCAGCAAAGCCAGACCAAAGCCTTTGTTTACTCCTTTCATTCCCTTCTCTTGGAAAGGAGATGCTCCATCCTGCTCATCTGCTGAACTGTAGAGCATCAGAGTATGACCTGTTGCCTTTTGATGTCATAGAAAGCTACTTCAGTTGCCAATGAATTTTGGTGGGAGCTGAGAGGGTGGTGAGAACTTTGGGAGCAGGGAGAACTACCCATTTTTTGGGGCTGTGCAGCACTGGGTGGATTATGGTACTCCCCTATAACCCATCACATTGGGACATTATCTACCTCTGTCTAAGAAGGTTGTCAGGAATGCAGATATGTCAGATATACCCCTCCTCGTGAGCACAGAGCCTTTCCAGTGAAATGTGGTATTCAAGCATACAAGGTGTCTCTTAAACTAGCAGAAATATAACTCCAGTTTAGCACATTTAAATAAAGAGCATATTTTTTCAGAAACACGCACACAATAAATTAAAGAGCATTGCTATAAACAATTGAAGAAAAGCAACCATGAATTAAACTTAATCCTGAGCTTTCTGTTTGCACCGTGGAATGGGCTACCTGAGAAGGTGAAGGTGGTGGACTCTCTTTCACTGGAAGTTTTAAACTGAGTTCAAATGATTATCTGTCAGAGATGCTTTAGCTGTGGACTTCCTGCACTGGCAGGGGCCAGGCCAGATGGCCCGGCCGGATGGCCCATGGGATCCCTTTAGTCCCTACAGTTGTTCTATGATTGTACAGTGCTTTGTCTCTGTATTAAGCTTGCAAAATGTTAATACTTAATATACAACTGGATCTTGATTAGAGCAATGGGCAGTAGTACTTCTCCTGTGGTGAGCAAACTCTGGCCTTCCTCTACATAGAAGGAATCTTTTTCTGCTCAAAGGGACACTTTGGGAGGTGAAAAGGAGATAAGGAGAACTGAAAACTGGAACAAATTGTTATTCTGAAAGTTTGGATTGGACCCAACCAGTGGGGACATTAGTTTACAGTGGTTCTCAACCTGTGGGTCCCCAGATGTTTGTGGACTTCAGGTCCCAGAAGCCTCAGCCACTATGGTCAATGCTCAGGGCTTCTGGGAACTGAAGTCCAAAAACATCTGGGGACCCACAGGTTGAGAACCACTATAAGCTTCCTTACTCCTTGTGTTGTTAGCCAGGGTAATGAGAAAGCAATGGGGTAACTATCTGTATATGCCTCCTGTGAGTAGGATCTGTGTTTGACGCAGGAATGGGTGTGAGAAGGCCCCCAGGAGCATGGTAGCTGTTTCCTGAAAGGTGACTCATCAACCTGCACTCATGCACAGGCCCATTTTAATTTACAGTTACCTGCCATCTCAAAATGCATTCAAAAAGGTATTTTTCTATCATGTGATGAAAAATAATTAACCAGCAGCAGCAGCAACAACAACAATAATCTGATGATACATGGTACAAGCGAAATTGATGCCTAGTCTTGGTGGCCTTCTCAGTTTATTCTCTGGGTTACTCTTCCTTCTGTCCCTGGGGATACTTTAAAATAGCTTTTGAGCATGATTCAGACAACGGTATTTGGACTTTTTATATCTATGTGTTTTTTACCTCTGCCCTCTTTTTCCAACCATTTCATTCCATTTCCTCTCAGCTACTGTTGTATGAAGGACAAGAGACTACTGTTTGGATAGAATATGGAGAAACAGAATGGTTTCCAATTGGCAAGGCTACATTTTATCACCCTATCTGTTTAACTTTTGTCTGCTGAATGTATCATATGTAAAGCAGGATTAGACTCAGAGGAAAGAGGCGTGAAAATTGTAGGAAGGAATAGCAACAATTTAAGATATGCAGATGACAGCATACTATTAGCAGAAAAGAGCAAAAACTTGAAAAGGCTACCGAAGAAAGTCGAGGAAAAAAGTACGAGGACAGATTTATGGTTAAACATTAAGAAAACAAAAATAATGACCATAGATCTTATGCATAACTTTAAAGTAGACAGTGGAGACATTGAGGTAGTGAAAAATTTCAGTCATTAGTCAAAATGGGGACTGCAGTCAAGAAATCAGATGAGATCATAGGGATCATCTTTACAAGGTGGCCCCTTTTCCTGAGATCCCAGGATTGGCTAAAGTAGCCTGCTCAAGTGAATCATGTTCCATGGCAAATCTACAAGGGAAGTGCATTTTCTGGATAGATTTGAATTGGATTTTTTTCCCTAGAAAATTTTGCGCTTAACTGATGGAAATCTGATTTAGTGTGGATGACTACAACTGCTATATCCTGCCTTTCCCTCCAGGATAGGGACTCAGTTCTCTGGTCTCATGTGATTTACTTTCTCTTCTCTTTTTCTGTGTGCCTGTTTTATCTCCACTCTCCCCTTGTACTGAACAGTACCAAAGATCTTCATAGCCCAACATTCTTTTTCCAGTAGTGGCCAGGAAGGTACAAGTATGAGCATGAAGACATTTTCCCTTCCTGTTCACTTGCCTCCTCCCATCACACTTTGCCAGCAGCTGATATTTAGGAAGAGCTGACACTCTGTATTCATGGGTTCTGCATCCATGGATTCAACCAACCTAAAACCAACTAAAAATTATTCAGCAAAAAACAAAAACAACGAAACAAAAACAAAAAAACCAAGCCTTGATTTTGCCACATGCAGAGCCCTACATGATGTGTAGGCGTGTCGTGCCACAGCCTCTCACCATTTCACAGATTGTCAGGCTCTCTCCAGTACCTGTTTGAGTTGTTTGCCATTTTATATAAGGGATGCCGTTTTACCACACCTTTGTATATAATGAGACTTGAACATCCATGGATTTTGTTATCCCCAGAGGGTCCTGGAATCAAATCTCAGTGGATAATGAGGGCCTGCTGTACACACTGCTGCTGAAGCTGGAATGTCTGCCCATGTATCATAATTCATAGCTCCTGGTAGCCCCATTCTTTGTGATGTCTAAAACTGTTGTGAAAGATTCCTCTCAGGTTTCTTAGCAAAATATTTAGCCATCTGTTTCCAGACTGTTACTGTATCAGCATTACTGAGGCCCTTTTCGCACCTTACCTTTTCCTGGTGCCGGAGTGCAGGGCTCACGCAGGAAGACTTCATAGGAACGCTCTCGCATCCCTCCTGCTTGGGCTCCGCAGTTGCTTTCTGGTCGCATGAGTGCCCCACCTCTTCCATTCACAGTGCAGCCTGGGACCTCCCAGGCTGCACTGAGGAGAGGACATGCAACCGGCCTGGCTCCCGACGCTCCGCACACAAGGTAAGTGTACACGGGGGCCTGGAGTGATGGGTGACTGCGCAGCATTTTCGGCTTTGAGCCGAACATGAAAAAATGCGTGTGCGGTCCCCGTCAGGCCCTTGAGCGTTGCGCAGATGTGAGTGCGTTGTGTGGACCGCTCCTCACATTTACGTGATGCTCAAGGGGTCCTTTCACTTCAGAAATGCCATGCAAAAAGGGCCTAAGTCAAGTTGGAATTAATCAAGTAAGCCATTCTTAATTGAGAGTAAGCCATTCTTAAGCTTCATAAGGCCAGCACAAATTTTACTGTGTGATCATCCACTGAGTTGCATTGTAACTTGCTGATGCTCTCTTACCTGGCCCGCTGTTGTCCACAGTCTGTGTACATAAGTATGGGAAACAAATGGTAATGGTGTCGTTTGATTAGGAAACCTGAGAGTGACCTTGATCTTGCAACCATCACTCGCTCAACCAGGCAGCCGCAGAAACTTTGGATTGTCCTTTTGGATTTGGGCCCTTGCATGCAAAGGTATTGTGTGAGGTGATATTTTCTGAAAGATCTGTGCAGAAGGATGTGCAAGGTGCCTGCTTGCTATTCTGCGTGAGGACTTCCCATCTTCCATACTTACTTAAGATAAGCTCTGGGACTGACAGCCCTCATTGAAAATGGAAAGAAGACGATTGAGGACACTGAATCCATATTCCCTCATGTCTTCACTGGTAATTAAGAGTAGAATTATTTGCCTTACCATACACTTGGATTGATACATGGCTGGTGTGGCGTGGTCCTTCAACTCCCGTGAAAATACTTAATTCAGAGTCTGTCTTTGCCATCTGTTCTGAATAGATGCAAAGCTATTCATTTTTTTATTGGCAGACTTTGACTTCCTTGTTTTTCCTTCTAAGAAGTCACTGAGATCTCCTCATCCTTTCTTTTGTTTTACTTTTGTCCTATCTGACCTTGTGTCAAGGGCAAGATTTAGTGCTGGGGCGACTACATATTGCCTGTGTTCGTTATGTGTGTGTATGCAGCTTGACCACTTGTTTCTGTGACCCAGGCAGGCAGGTGTGACCTAATAGAGGCTGAGGAGCCCTGACTGAAGCCACTCTTCTAGGAGCTGCATCAAATCATGCAGTAGGATAGGGGTGCCAAGACCCAGCTCAGAGAAATCCCACTTGTTCTGACAAGAGAATCCCTTTTAATTGCTTAGTCTTGCATACCTTCCTGTCATATTATGAAAACCCCTCTGTTCCCTGACTACCAAAGATGGTTTTGCCGCAGATATAGGTAATGGAAGTGGTTCATAGTGGGCTGGATTATTTCAGAGGAAGCTGGTGGGTATTCTATTGCCAAACAGCTGCTTTGTATCTGTAGCTCACTAGAATAGCGTGACTCGTGCTTTCAGCTGCTGATAGATCTTGGTTAACAGCTCCTTTCTTCTTTTGTCAAAATGGGTTGCAGGGCAGCAAGTTAAGGCATGATCCACATTTTGAAAGAGGAAATTTTTGTTTTTCCTGTAGTGTCATGAGAAAGTCCCACTCAAAGTAAATAAACAGAGAGGCTTATCCTCTGCAGTGGGAGGCAGGCAGTTTGTGCTATGTGGGTGTGGATGAATACAGAGTATGTTTACATCTGCATTGCACAGGGTACTTCTGGAGAGTTCCAGCCATTTGTGGAGCTGGAGCGATCTCTCCCCTGAAATATGTAGGGCTTGTACATGTTCCCAGTTGTCCGCCTCACCAGTTCCATCATGCAGCTTAAATCAGGTATACTTTGACCAGATCACAATGACATGGATTTGCTTTTATATATTTGCAAGTTACTCTGTTTGTACAAAAATATTTTATGCTCACAACTGGGTGAAACACTGGAATCTCTCCTGTTACAGATGAGGAGCCAGTGATGATCACCAAAGGGATTTTCTCCGTAATTCCATGAACCCCAAGCTTAAACAGGAATTTGGAGAAGGTTATGACAACTTCTCAGAATCTCCAGCTAAAAGAATTTCAGGTAGCAGAGCAGGAAAAGAAACCTAAGAGACACCAGGGAGAATTGCTGGTAAATAAAAAAGACAATATACAACTATAGTGCATTTATCCGGCATTGCTCGGGATTTTCTTTTCCTCTTAAGAACCCACCAAACTGTCTTCTCCAGTACCTGTAACTTTTCCCCATATTTCCGAATGGAGTGTGTATGCAGAGTTGTTAACATATAGAGGTTGAGTTCCTGCGGGAATGCACTGTCTTCCTCCTCGCTGCAAGGCTTTGTCTCCATAGCAACGAGCCTATTCCAGTACCTGTAACTTTTCCCCAATAGTCTCCAATCCAATCTGTGTTCTCTGGTGATGTTGATGTACTGGCTTTTGATTTTTTTGCTTTCTGCTGAATTTGTGCAATGGCTTTATGTTTTTCTGGAAGCATTTTTTGTTTTGAATTTCAACGTTAAGATTCCTCACATATGGAACCCATACAATCTACTGTGTGAGGTGAGAAGACCTTGTAACTATGTCGTGTATGTCACTTTAATTTTTCTCACGTGTGCTTCCCAAATATTTTCTGGCTTTCTTATTGATGGTAGGCCTCATTTCCATAGCAGCCACCCTGAGGCCCAAGAGCCCTTTGGCTGAGAATTCTAAAGGCCCCTCTCTAACTGCCAACCCCAGGATTCCATGGAATCTTTACAGCCAGCCAATCATATGAAGTCTTCTCACCGCACTCAGCCAATTGTATGAGGTCTTTGCCTGCCTGCTGCAGACAAACAGACAAACTCACAGTCAAACTTTGACTTTTATATGGTAGATATGGACTAATGGTCCAACTCAGTATCTGGCAGTTTCTTATATTTATATCAATGCAAACTCCCAAGATCTAAATTCACTGCTACTGAATCTATAAAAGATCATATATAGATTCTACTAAATAATTAACTGTGCTAAATCTCTGATTTTATAACAGCTAAGTATACGCCTATGTTGTAAACTTCTGCTTTCACTTTACCACTGTGACCTGGCAAACCTAGAATTGTTTGTAGTCAGACATTTGATTTAGTAACTGCATACTACCATACTGCTACCAGCTGAGTAAGAGACAAGAGGTAATCATGCTGAAGAGAGCTGTTAATACTTCCTGTCGAATGCCCAGTTTGTTGCCTCAGTAATCTTTATAACAGCTCAACAATGTACAAGGTTATTCATTTACTGAGAGGCTGCAGCTTTGTTCAAATCCTTGTGTGATTGACACACAGTCAACTCTTTGGCCCTAGAAGCACTCCCAGGGTTGTCAGATCATAGTCTTAAAGGGAAAGTAGGAGCCAGTCTTGGCAGAACTCAACTGTTCTAAAGAGTGCAGCAGACAGTTAAAGGCTCTAGATCAGTGGTTCTCAACCTGTGGGTCCCCAGGTGTTCATGGACTTCAGCTCCCAGAAGCCCCAGCCACTATGGTCAATGCTCAGGGCTTCTGGGAGCTGAAGTCCACAAACATCTGGGACCACAGGTTGAGAACCACTGCTCTAGATAAAATCCTTACCCAAAGAATGAAGGCTTGTAAGACTTGCAGTTCAACACTGTCTGGGAATCTACTGTTGCTTTAGACAGAGTTGGGAAGCATTTGGGCCTCTAGGTGCTGCTGCACTGCAAATTCTATTAGCCCTAGTCATCATAGCTAGTGGTGAGGAATGCTGGGAGCTGTAGTCCAATAACATATTAAGGACCAGATGATTGCCATTTCTGCTCTAGATCTACCAAAACCTTTGCTTCCTTAATGACCTGGCTCATAGCCTCCACTTAAGCTTCTTTAATCTGTCTTCTTTCTTCCTTCACTTTGGTCATTTCCGTACTATACTGAAGAAGACAAGAAGATGATAATTAAATCAATCAAATTGATTTATACTATTATACTAAGTTATACTATTATACTATGTCCCCCTGTCTTCTCCTGCCTGACTTTCTAGCAGAAACGCAGAGATACAGAGAGATAGCAACTAGGAAGAGACTGCCCATCTTTCCAGTTTTTAACTTCTTACACTCTCCAGATAGTCAACCTGCTGCTACCATGTCATGGACCCATGTCTTCTGCCCTTGAATAAGAGATGGAAACTCCCAGGTTCCCTTAATTAAATGCTGCCACCACCCGCTGAATTAAAATTCCCATCTTTATAGCCCAGTGGGAGGCCACAAGGGAGCCACCAATTTCTAAACTTAGAGATCCCTTTCCTTGCCTCAGCTGCTCTGGGAGAGAGCAGTCCTATCTACGCACATCGCCAACAAGAACATGGAAAATAGAGAAAGCAGAGAGTTCTTTAAAAAAAAACATTTATTCTAAGAGTAGGCAATGTAGGTAACAGAAGGTATCACCATACTTGGGAGCTCCTTCCCACAGATCTAGTTACAAATACAGATAGTTATATCAGCCAAAACTTACAAAAGAACAGAAAACCGAATGCGACTATCTAGAAACAACCTTGCTACTCATGTCGTGATCAGGGCTGAGATGGTGTGCAGAGGCAGAGCTGAGAGGAGAGGCAAGTCATAGCTGGCCTACCTGCCACCGGCAATATGCCTCCTCTCCTTGATGTCTTTGTTCCCCTCCTTTGTTCCCTCTCTGTTCTTCTTGCCTTGTGGTCTCTTGCGGGTTTATAAAACTTCTTCACCGAAGCATCTCAAAGATTTTTACCTTTCTCCCACTGATTGGGTAACTATTCTCATGACCTGTAATGCTGACGGCCCAATAAAATGTAACCTAATCCTAGCAATTCATTAACTCTTTGGTTGCCAGGAGGCAGAACTATCTTCAGCTCTGTTACCTGGATAATGGGAACCCCCATTATCATGCACCTGGTGTAGAGCTTCCCTGCTTTAACAAACATTGGCCTATTGAGCTAATTATTTTTCTCCATCCTGCTGTTGCCTGTTCTATGTTTTTAACTGTCTATTGTTTTCATCTTCTGCATTTGAATTTTATTATAAGTTATTTTATTATATTTTGTGATTGTGTGTAGCGTTACTCTTGTAAACCACCTCAAGCATTTGGTATGTGAAACAGAATACGTTTTACAGATACATAGTTTCAGAAAAATGGTTGTGCCATTACAGTACAGAGAAAGCCCTGCCCAAGGCCTTGCCTTTTAGCAGCAACAAAAAATATATCAGGCACTGAGAACAGCTCCTTCCTCAAATAATTCAAGGATTGAGTTGATTTTCATCTGTGAGAAGAGATATCGTTACAGCAAGACTGAACTGAGACAATTTAGCACTTTTATGGTAAGAACAAAAACTTAAACTGGCAGCCAAGCAGGCAAACAAAGGTCTTTGTGCATGCAGAAGGGGGTGGCAGGTAGAAGCACTTAGCAGAAATTGAAGTTTCTGGCTTATTTTCAAGAGTAGCCCCATGTAGAGCATCTTGATATAACTGGTCTGTGCTGTTACTAGAGACTGTAGCCAACTATCTCTGCAAGAGGGGTCTGGCCAGTTTAATGGACAGAAGATGGTCATAGCAGTCCTCTTCTGGTAAGGATAAACCTCAGTGGAACCTAGAAGACGCAAATTGGACGGTGGCCCTCACCAGGCAACAAGAGCAAGGGGCCAACCAGCAGATAGCAGGTAACCATGTGTCAGTTCTGGGAACAAACATGGACAGAGACATGACTTTCAGGACCCTGGACAGGTACCAGAGAAGCTAAACTGTGTCCCAAGGAGGCTTGGGTGCTGTTGACTGAACTTGTATTATTGATCCTCAGTGCTGCTTATTCTTGCTAGTGCATAAATATCCTTAAAGAGCCCTAAGCCCAGTACTCTGTCACTTTTTTGTTAATTCTCAGTGTTGCCACCTGTGCTTGTACACATACTCAGTGACCCTTGAGAATGAGAAGGTTGACTCATCACGTAAGTCTGGCTTGGGAACTATGGTCAGGTGGTTGTTTCACAGATCTCTTATTCTGGGGTTCAGAAGTTCCCTGGTTGCTCAGAAATGTCCAGTATCTCTATATGTCAATTTTCCTAGCATTTCATAGCTGCACCTCCGCAGGTTCAGTATCTAAGTCATTGCTAAAAGTGTAGCGTGACATCAGCTGCCACCTGAACCACATGTAAGGGCAAATCAGTCCAAAAACACTTCCAAACTGCAAATCTGATCATTTTCAAGGTGTGTTTGTGCTTAAAAGTTATAACCTCTTGGCCCACCCACTGATAACACTTTTATCCTGCTTGTATTCAGGGTGTTTCACACTACCGTCTAGACTGTAGTCAGAGCCAAACACTTTTAGCTGCTCCTGTAAGGTTATACGAATAAGAAAAATAGAGATGGGGTTAATTACTATATTGCTCTGTAAGTGAGGTGCTGCCCTTTTTTAAAAAAAATATATATATACTTCATTGTCTTGCATTTAGGTGGTTACTGTGTAATAAATGTTAATGAATACTCATCCAAGCAGTTTCAGCTAGGTTATGCCAGGGCTGTTCTTGACTTGGGTTTGAAATCATTGAGGCTTTTGTTGGTCCCTAGCACCAGTTTTTAAGGCTGGGGTAAGCCAGTCCAATGTCTGGCATCTCTGGGAAACAGCAATACCAATTAAAACAGTGCATGGTTCTCCTGTTAGCCTCCAGCACCCTGCATGGATACCGTTGATGTTGTGTGATCACATAGCATGACTAAGTACTGAGAATGCAGAATATACAAAGCATTTTTTTAATCTGCATTGAAAATCATGAATGGAAGCTTCTGCATTCAAATGTGTTTGGGCCAGTACCCCTCCCCCTCCTCATCAACAATACTGCAGTGGAATATGATTCTTGGGAGAACACAGTAGTCTAGAAAAAGACTCACTTTGCATTTCAAAAATTTGCTTTGGGGCCATCATTCCTTTGGTCCATGCATACTGAATTACATAAGTTTTTGTTGATAAGCTCACAGTGGATTTTTGAGATCACGACAGAAATGGGGAAATGTACGCTTGTACCTCTAAGGTCCTTGCGATATGTGACCCCCCCTTCTTGTACATAGGGGGAGGTAAATCCCAGATTTTTTTTCTAGCAATATTGTAGCAAACTTAAAAATCACACAGCCACAATAGTGATTATAATCTAATGGAAAAGAACTGTAAGTTGGTTTTGTTCTCCCTTCCTTGTATTCAAAGAGTTCATACTCTTCTGTAGTAACCATGCTGAGACCTGGGTTTGGACAACAAAATCCTGGTTCCCAAAGCAGCATCAAGGTCACTGCAGTGCCTTGCATGGAGTGACTTGGCCCTACCTTGAAACATGCCTGACACATCCTGCCCAGCCCAAATGACTTGGAATATAAAAAATGGAAAATAGAGCCCTAGAAGCATGTTCAGGTTCAAATGAAGCATAATTTACACCTAAAAGATTGCCTGTTCATTTCCCATGCCGCCCACACAAAAATAGCTGGAAGGAGCATTTGGTCACATAACCACTAGGTTTGCAAAGGCCAGTTCTCATGTAGGAACATGCCAAAGAATTTACAGGAGGAAATTAAGGAACAAGGGATGAGAATCACCTTTGTTTTTCCTGCTGCTGAAGTCTGACCTGCAGTTCTAATCCACACCCTACCAACTGTCCATTGTGTGTGCAGCTCTAGTAAAAACTGAGTTAGTGAGAAGAGAGAGGAGGAAAGGGAATTAAAATTTCAAGATACAATGATGTGAAATTCAATTCTGCCCCTCACTTAAAATCTGATAAACCCAAATTTTGGAGGGGCTGAAGGATGGTATTGCAATATTCAGGAAATGTGAACTTCTGATTTACAAGTTCTCGTGATGTGTTTGGGGGCTTACTTTAGGACTTCTAGGATACAACACAAAGCATCATGCAACCTTAGAAAACTGTTTGGACCAAAAGCCCATAGTAGGACACAAACAGTGAAGTTACTAGTTGATAGGCGGTATAGAAATAAATGCTATTGCTATTGTTACAGTCACTTTTAAAAAGGGCCTCAAACTCTTAGAGAAGTTTATTCTGTCTACAGTCTTGCTTTCTTTATAGTGGACAGCATTTACAACATAGCCAACCAGTGTGATGCACTGGCTAATCCAAAGCAGCTCTCAGCAAGTTGGAGTAGCAACCACTTTCTAATACCTACTTAACAGAACAGCGTGCAAATCCGAATTACGTTTTCCTGTGGTAAGTCGCAAGGAAAGAGCTAATGTGAAACTTTAATAGTACCATTCTGTCTTACCACCTCCCTCTGAGCTGGATGGTAATTGGCTTCCCATTTAATTTATTCCATATTGAGAAGACAACATTGCAACAATTTAACAGAGTAACGAGCTGTGAAGATACTACATGACGTTAGATATTCCTCTTGAGCATCTGTCCAAGATACACAATGGGTTTGTTCCTTTTGCCCTACCCTGCTGGTTTCCTGAAATGTGTAAGACCTGTTTTGGTCTAGCTACTAATTTCTCTTGCTCTTGATCATTCAAGTATCTGCAGGGGCAGAAGTCTGCAGTGCAGAATATTTGAGACTTAGGTCTGATGCATACAAGTCTATCAAATCTAGGAGCAGAAACAGTAGAGAAATAGTGGGAATAACAGGGCTGGGGGACTAGCTTCTGCTTCCATTTTGTAGCAGATATGGAAGAGAAAGCTGGGGAAACCATGTTCTGGCCCATGAGAACTGGCATCTTTGCTGCTCCTGGTTTGAGATCTTCTTGAATTTGATTCAGCAAGTCAAGTGAAGGAGTGCTTGGCAGCTTTATCCTGAAAAGACTAAGATGCTGTTGTTAATTCATTTTCTGGGGAGATGGTGGTCAAATTATCCTGGAGGGAGTTCTATTTCCCTAAAAACGGCATGGAAATTATGAAGCCATCTAGATGTTGTTGCACTACAGGTCCCAGCAGCCCCACCCAGAAGAGCCATTGCTGAGGAATGCAGGGAGCTGCAGTTCAATGACATATGAAGAGTTGCATGATCCTTGCCACTGTCCTAAAAAGTTGGGTCTAGAGTCTGGGATGCTATTTGAAGTAGATTTTGAATCCTTTGAATTCAGTGAGACATAGGCCCTTTTTGCATGCCAGTCCTGTTGCAAAATGGCCTTGGGATTGCGAGGACTGTTCCACATGATGTTCCACATTAGGTGGCGATCGTGCATTATATCATTTTTGGCTTGTTGCCAAAAATGATGTGCGATTGCGTGTCTCTCTCATGCCTCACCCGCACTTACCTTGTGTGCGGAGGCTCCGGATGTGTGGCCATCACGCTTCCTCCCCCAGCGCAGCCTGGGAAAGTACCTGACTGCACTGTGGAAGGAAGGGGCAGAGTGCTCACGCTTCCTTCCAGCCAGCATGGAGCTGGTGCGGAGGGGATGCAAGTGCCTCTCGCAAGAGGGTTCTCGCGTGATCCCCTCATGATGACACTGGACCAAGGTAAGGTGCGAAAAGGGCCTTACTTCCCAGTGCATAGATATAGGACTGCGCTGCTAGCAAATTTGTGATTGAGAGACTCTTGGACCGGGGACTTTCTGTCCAGAATCCTGCTGGTAACATTCACTCACATAAATTGGGATTGGGAGAGGTTGTCCTTTTTGGAGGTTATGGGATGAAATACTCAAAACCTCCTTGTACAGTGTTCTCCTCCAATATAAGAAGGCAGTTTTTAACGAGGAGAGCATGCTGCTATAACCATTTATTGGTTGGGGGGCATCTTTGTAGTCTCTATATTCTGCAGCTGGGACAAGACAACTGACATCACCCTTCTAGATAGAATCATAGAATCATAGGGTTGGAAGAGACCCCAGGGGCCATCGAGTCCAACCCCCTGCTATGCAGGAACACCCATCAAAGCATTCCCAACAGATGGCCATCCAGCCTCTGCTTAAAAACTTCCAAAGAAGAAGACTCTACTAAACTCTGAGGCAACATATTCCATTGCTGGACAGCTCTGACCGTCAGGAATTTCTTTCTGAGGTTCAAGTGGAATCTCCTTTCCTGCAGCTTGAATCCATTGCTCCTTGTCCTGGTCTCTGGAGCAGCAGAGAACAAGCCCACTCACTCCTCAGCATGACATCCCTTCAAATATTCTTGATGTGCAGTGACAGTAAATGGTCATGGAAGTGTACTCTAGCATGTAAATTGCCCTCCAGGATACGGATTAGAGAAGGGTGTGGAAGCACGTGGACCGAGCATTATGCTCCACCTGTGTGATATAGGATCCTGCCCCCGGCTCCCAAATAAACTTTTCGATGCTTAAAGCCTATTTTGGGGAGTGTTGTGGTGGCAGCAGTTGGCTCATATTTGCTCTAGATTGAAGCAGTTCCCTGTTAAAGATATGGCCAGGCTAAATGTTCCTTATCAACTTCTAAGATCATGTGGCAGGGCCTCCTGCATTATTTATGGGCAGATGAGTTTTCAGTTGCTTCAGGGTTGGCTGTGAATGATACTTTGATTTCTTGATGCCTGGATGGTTATGTAGAGACTAGACATCTCTCAGCAATTGTGCTTACTTTTCTTTTCACAAGTCTGTATTTTGATATGGAAATTTTATGCGATAGAAGAAAATTGTGTGGATGTAGGCATACTTCGACAACAGAAGATATCAGTCTGTAACTTGTATTTCAGAATAATAATGGGGAAAATGTTTGAGCCACCAAATTTTGGAATGTCTTGTTTACATCTCATAAATTGAGTGTACTCATTTTTTCCTTTTTAAATGTTTGGAGGTTTGCTTTGTGAGTAGGGCAGTGGTTCTCAACCTGTGGGTCCCCAGATGTTTGTGGACTTCAGCTCCCAGAAGCCCTGAGCATTGACCATAGTAGCTGGGGCTTCTGGGAGCTGAAGTCCACGAACATCTGGGGACCCACAGGTTGAGAACCACTGGAATAGGGGATCATCAGCTTGCAGACATATGGTCATTTGGCAGTTGCTAACAGCTTGGAAGTTAGTTACACAACAGGGGAAAGAGGAATGAAAGGGAAGAGGACCTAATGTGCACATACCTTTTCAAGTTCTAAATACCAGATTTTTCACAATTCCATAAACCAGTTATGGTCACGTAGCTGCCACAGCTAGGTGCTTTTAGAAATTCCATTGCTTCCCATGGAATTGTCAGAACCTGAGATTAAATTTCTCCGAAATTGGATGTAAAGGGGTGTGTGTGATTTGTATATATATAAATCACACACACACACGTATAAATCGCAGCATATACCACCTTTGTTTTTGTGCATAAACTATATAAAAATATTCCAGACCAAAAACAAAAAACAAAAAAATAAAGTAAAAATATTCCAGACAACAACACAAAGAATATTCTTGTCAGAACCAGCAGTATGTGAGGCAGGAGATGGCAGTGTGTCCAATCAAGGAGCTAAAAAACCCCATCCTGTCTCTTAATTAATGCCATTTCACCATAGCATCACAGGCTCCCAAATAATCTCAGAGGGGCACCAGATTTTCATGGTAACGTTCTACTAAAATCCTTTCCTCAAAGCTGTGCCCACAGTCCAGAATAAGATGGGATGAGTGAGTGGAAAGATGGTCAGGAGTGGCTCAGCCGTTTTCAGAAATCAACAAAGCACAGATAGGTGCTCTAACATGGCTGCCTGTTTCTCAACTGAGCAACTGAGTTGAATAGATTTCCAAGCAGTCATGCTTTTGCATATCTTAGGCCATTTCCACACTAGCCTGTTATAGCACTATGATTCCACTTTCAACATCCTCTGGAATCCTGGGGTTTGCTGTTTCGGGAGGGGCTGGCTGGCCCCTCTCGAAACCGCAAACCCCAGGATTCCAGAGGATGTTGAAAGTGGAATCATTGCGCTATAACAGGCTAGTACGGAAATGGCGATCATCACCTAATAGAAGTATAGCCTGCATACATTAAACTGGAGTAGAGAAATCTGACTAACTACTCCTTATTGGGGAAGATTCTTTGAAGCAGAGTGATGTTATACATCAGATCTTTGTTCAGGATCAATCCTTTGAAATTCTAATTGACAATGAACAATGTTAATATACGGCTTCAGCCCAGAAGGGGGTGAAGTAAGGAGGAGCTGACTGTGTTTTATTAATACATTTAGCAAATGTTGCCATGGATATTGAGTAAGATACCTAGAAGAAAAGCGTCAGTTTTGGTTGTAAGCAAAAAAAAGTGATCACCACAATTTATGTTCAGGAAAGAAATTGTATAAGATATTTTGAGGGGAGATTCAGAATTACTGTTTTACTATTTTTATGTCTTTAAGTTATTTGGGTTCCAGTGAAGGAAAAAGCAGATTTGAGCGCCTAAAAATGTGAGGAGTGGTCTTACCAAAGGGAAGAGCCAGCGTGGCATAGTGGTTTGAGTGTTTGGCTACACTGGGTGCATCACATACTTGCAGCCCCAGAAAACGCTGTGGTAGGGTCACTTTAGAGTTGCCGTAAGTCAAAAATGACTTGAAGGCACACAACAGCAACTTACGAAACAGACCTACTCTTCAGCGTTGCAAGGTCCCCATTCCTTGTGATCTCCAGCCAGGACACGAGACCAGGGAGCGAGCCTTTGGGATATCACAGGAGTAGGCCTTTTGTAACAATTGCAAAATCTGCATGAGTGTACACATGTGAGAGAAGGATATAGACAATATGGGTTGTCTGCACTTGTTCTTTTTTTAAATTTATATCCTTCCCTATGTAATAAGATCTCAGGGTGGTGTACAAATCAAGTTAAGGAAAATTGAAACAGTTTAAAACTATGTCTGAAGTCCCCACCAGTCAGACCTCCAAAGGGAGACGATGCCACAGCACAGAGGGCCTGTTCTCACATCTTCACATGGTGGTGCGTTGCTCCCAGTGGTGGGATGCAGAGGCAGCAGCCCTCACTTCTCCGGTAATAACATAAATACTTCTGAAGGAAATATTGAGTTCAATATATAGATGTCAAGAAGGCATAATGATATACAGGCTAAAGTGGCTAAAATAAACACAATAATTTTAGTGTGCCCAAAGAACTATGCATCAGGTATGTAGTCGTTCCCTAGATATTATTTCCTGAAAATAGTTAAGAATGACTTAGAAACCACCTAGTTTAACTGGTGTTGTATCTGTTCATTTGTGCTAACTATTCTGAAAGAACAGTTAAATGATACAGAAATGTCTATATCTCAGCTCTGTATGAACAAGACTTATTTTTGATGTTCTGTTACTGATGATGAATTGCAATTAAGAGACTGGGGCATCACTTCTCCTAAAACATTGGCTGTGTGACCCCTATGAATTAGTAGTATGGTCCAGTGAGTGGGGAAACCCTAAAAGAGGGGCTGTTCTTACTAACTGAGTTCAGAAAGAGAAGGAGATCTGGAAGGGAGAAGAGCTGAAGTTGTCAGGAGTCAGGATTAGGACCTAATCATTAGATATATTGTTTGTGTAATTTTTTTTGTTTTTTTAAACTTCTCATTAATTTTTTCAATTAAAAATATTTTTAAAAAGGATTAGGACCTTTTAACTTTGTGTAAGTTAGCAGAATTTTCAGTTACGTATTTAGGAGGAGACAAAAGGCTGACATTTTATTTATTTGTTTATTTTTAATTCTTAAATTTTTTAAAAAAATTTCTATAAAGTTTATTTATTTATCACATATCATAATAGAACATATGAAAAACAGCATCTCAGATAAAGAAAAAGAGAAAGAGAAAGAAAAGGAAAGTATATATAAAGGAAAGAAAGAAAAAAAACAAAAAAATACAAAAAGAAGAAAAAAAATAATAGAGGGAGAAGAGGTGAAGAAAAGAAATATGGATTACCAAAAAAAAAGAAAAAAAAAAAGAATTTAGGACTTCCTCTCTATCTCTAATTAGAGTTATTCCCTGTTTATTAACCCAAAACCCTATAGTATCCAAGATTTCCACTTGATCCCGCTGTAAAACCTTACCTATTGTTATTCTTACTTTTTCACTAATTAATCTTGTTTTTCTAAATCTATTCTATTTCTAATATAATATCACATACTTTCATTCTAATATCATATTGCACCGTATCTGTTTAAGAAAATTCTTGATTGGTAGCCACTCTTTTAGTACTCTCTCTATCTTCCCTTTAATTCGTAATGACAGTACATCGACTTCCATCATGTCAAAGATTTTTAAGAGCCACATATCTAAGTTTGGAGCATCTGGACATTTCCAGCTCCTGGCCAGAACCATTCTGGCAGCTGTTACTAAATATATTTCTCCAATATTTCTTCATCGACATTTTCTCTAAACATTTAGTAATATTTAATAGGAATAATTCTGGTTTTAAAGGTAGTGTAGTTTGAAACATTTCTAATATAGTTGCTTGTACATCTACTCAATTTTTTTTAAATTTTTGGACATAACCATCACAAGTGAAAAAAGGTACCCTTTTCTGGGTGGCATTTCCAACATTTGTCATTACCAATGTTATAAATTTTATTCAATTTAACTGGAGTTAAATACCACTTATAAAACATTTTGAGTTGATTTTCTTTTAAGTCTTGGGAGACCATAAATGAATTTGTTTTTTTCTATGAATCTTCCCACTTTGCCAATTCTATTTCATGTCCTATACTTTTTGCCCATTTAATCATTGTTTCTTTAATTAATTCCTGTTGTAACTCTGATTGAATTAGTAATTTGTACATCTTAGAAGTCATATGTCTGGTATCCCCAAATACTAATTTCTCAAACTGAAATGCTTTTTGTGGGGAAATCCACAATGGAATTTTAATAAAAGTTTTATTTTTGTAATTCCGCCAGACTCTAAGGATTATTTTTTGAATAAAATTATTTATGAACCCTTTATCAATTTTGTCCTTATTTTATACCACACATATACATGCCATCCATGTCTTATATCAGCTCCCTCTATTGTCAGAATTCTTAGATTTTTAAGAGTCATCCAATCTGTAGCTGAAGTTAAAGCACTTGCATAAAAGGGTAACTTCAAGTCTGGAAGGTTACAACCCTCCTGGTTTTTATGATCAGTCAAATATTTCCATCGTATTCTTGGCTTTTTCTTTTCCCACAAAAATTTTGTCAATTCCTTTTGCCACTGTATAAAAGGCTTGTCATTAGCAATAATCAGTAAATTTTAAAATAAAAAAAGCATTCTTGGCAAGATACTCATTTTCAAAATTGCCATTCTTCCCAATAATGAAAGTTGTAATTTAGAATATCTCTTTAAGTCCTGTTTTATTTCCTTCCACACTCTTATATAATTATTTTCAAAGAGGTACGTGTTCTGTTTTATAATCCAAATTCCTAAATACCTTTTTTCCCCTCAGTTTTGAAACCCGATTTGATTTTAAGCTTATTTTCCTCATTTTGCTTCAATTTTTTTGTTAAAATCATTGTTTTCTCTTTGTTTATTCTAAATCCCACCACATCACTGAATTCTTTCAAGGTATTTAATAATTTATCTATACTTTCTATTGGATCTTCTAAAAATATAACCAAATCACCTGCAAATGCATTAAGATTATAAATTTGATTTTTAATTTTCACTCCCTGTATTTCAGAATCTGATCTTATATTTGTATTTAATACCTCTAAAACTATGATAAAAAGTAATAGAGAGAGAGGGCACCCTTGACGGGTGGCTTTCTTAATATCTAAACTTTTTGTTTTTTTGCCATTAATAATTATTTGAGCTTTTTGTTGATGATATATTCCCCTAATCCATCCTAAAAAATTATCTCCAAAGTTAATTTTTTCCAATAGTTTTATCATAAAAAGCCAATTCAAATACTTGTTCCACATCGAGGAATAACATAGCTAATTTTTTTTCATTATGTCTCTCAAAATATTCAATCATGTTCAAAATAGTCCTAATGTTATTTCTTAATGGTCTTTTTGGTATAAATCCATTTTGATCATCATGTATTATTTTCTGTAAGACTTTTTTAAGTGTCCCGACCAAGATTGATGTAAAGATTTTATAGTTTGTGTTTAATGAGGAAATTGGCCTATAATTACTTAATAGAGACGGATCTTTCCCTTCCTTGGGAATTAATGTAACATTAGCGGAGACCTAAGAGTCTGGAATTCCTTCTTTCTGTATATGCTTAAACAACTTTTGGAAAGGAGTCATTAACTCCTCCTCAAATGTTTTATAATATAAAGCCGTAAATCCATCCAGACAGGTACTTTAGAAGTTTTTAAGTTCTTAATTGCATCTGATACTTCAGAAGGTGTAATGGGACTTTCCAACATATTTTTCTGTTCTTCAGTGATATGTAATATATCTTGTTTCTCCAAATAGGCTAAAATATATTTTTCTCTCTGCTGTGAATAACAGTTCTCCTGATACAAGTCGGTATAATAGTTATGGAACACCTTTTTTATTTTACTCTGGTCTGTGATTCTCTTACCCTTATAATGTATTTCTAAGATCTGTTTCTTCTCCCTTTCTTTTCTTAATTTGTATGCCAACCATTTTCCTGGTTTGTTAGCATATTCAAAACTTTTCATTCGACAAATTTTAATTTTCTTTTCTATTTCTTATGTATTTTCCATTTCCAAAACTTTTGTAGAATTTTAATCTCTTCAATGATTTTCTTATCATCAAGAAATTTTCTTAACTGTTCTTCTTTTCCCTTAATCTTCCCTAAGATTTCTTGCAAATGTGCCAATTTTCTTTTTTTTATTTTCAACCCCCATTTTATAAAATATTTTCAACCCCTATTTTATAAAATCCCAAACAGATTTTATCTTTATTTCTTCAGTCATATTTTCTTTAAAATAATGTTTTGATATATCTTTTGTTTTCATAATATATTCCTCTTTTCTTATTCATTTATCATTCAGTTTTCAGTTAAATTCCAGCTTTCTTATAGTTAGCTCTAATTGGACTGGATTATGATCAGATGTAATTTTTGGAAAAATCTCCTATGTTTTTGATTTTCGTATGCATGTTTTTAGAGAGCAGAAACATATCAGTTCTCGACATGGATCTATGCCTCTCTGAATAAAATGTATAACCTTTTGTGTGACCATGTTTATATCTCCATACATCTATTAAGGAGATATCCATTAACCAAAAAAAATCGTAAGTAACTTCCCCTGATTCTTCTTAGTTTCCTTTAAGGATGATCTATCTTCTCTTGGATTTATAACCCCATTCATATTTCCCATGTTCAATAAATTTTCTTGATTTCCTTCATTACTATAATTCAATAATTCTTTTATGATCTTATCAAAAATGTATCCTTTCCATTAACAGAGATGTATATCCTCACAACTAAAACTTTATAATCAACAAAATTTATTTCAGTTGCTAAGTAATGTCATTCTGGATCATTAAATATAATTTCTGACTCATATTTGAAATTTACATATATTGCCACTCCTTGGTTCTTTTTATTATATGCCACAAAATAAGATTTCTTTAGCTTCAGGTTTCTCAAGAAATAGACATCGCTGTTTTGAATTTGGGTTTCCTGTAGACATATTAAGTCCAAATTAGATTTCTCTAAATAATGAAACACATGTCTTCTCTTCACTATCGAATTTATTCCTTTAACATTCATGATAGTAATCTCCATTGCATACTGCATCACCTCTAAAGAATTATACCAAGTCCTCTCTTTCTTCTAAAATATCTTCCTCAATTTCTTGGTCTACGTCTTCTAATTCATTCTCAGTATCCTCTTCTATACTTTTATTAGCTGTATCCTCTACCGGTGCATGTGCTTTGCCTTGGTCCTCTGTTTGTGTCTTGGTCTGACTTCTTGATTCTCAAGAATTTTCTATCTCCTTTTTTAATTTTTCCAGGACAAATCTCGCTTGTCCCAAAGATGTTATATTATATCTTCTCTGTTGATATATGAAGGATAAGCCTTCCACCCTGTTCCATCTGAAGTTGATGTGTTTCTTAAGTAAAAACTGTGTCAAGAACTTATAATTTTGTCTCTGCTTGAAGATCTGCATTGGTATGTCCTTGTAGATATTTACTTCTTTTCCATCTATTTTTAATGTCTCTTTGTAACTCTTCTGAAATATGGCTTCCTTAGTTTTCATTTTAATAAAGGAAATTATCACATCTCTTGGCAGGTTTCTTTCTCTAGCAATTCTAGAATTTAGGCAAAAAATCCTATCTATGTTTGCTTCCAGTTGTGTAATTGGTATATCCACATTTTGCGAGAGTGCTGTCAATACTTTAATGTAAATGTCCTCATCCTTTGATTCCAGAACTCCTCTCAATTTAAGACAAGTTCCGCTGTTTTTCAGCTCCAGAATTGTTACTGCTATCGTTGTCTGATCTTGAACCTCATTTAATTGTTTAGTAGCATCTTCTGTTCATTTCAACTTTTCTTGAACATTTTCCCTATCTTTCTTCAGAGTGGTTACTTCTTTGTTCAACGTATCTATTCTTTTCCCTAACCAATCCAATTCTCTTGTAAAGTCTGCTCTCATCTCAAGTCTTGTGTCTTTCAATTCTTGTCTTATCTCTGCTTTAAAACTTTTGAGTTCTTCCAAAATTTGCAAAACAAAATCTGATACTTTTTAGATGAGTGTTGTACTGGTTGTTCCACTGAAGGTTTTCTACTAGTAATTGTTTGTGTCAATGCTTGAGTAGTCACCAAAGCGGCTTTCCTAGCTCCTACAGACATCTTCAGATAAAGCTCTCGAAATTTAACCTAAGCATAGTTTCACTTTTGCCTGCAAGAGGGCCCTGTTGTATCAATTTATTATAAATAAGGCTTCCTTAATGAACTTCCTTCAAAAAGCTTTCCTTTTTTATTACCTCTCTTAGGATTAATTATTATTTAATCTAATTAATCTAATTCAATTCATACATAAAACTTAATATGGATATTATCAAAATACAACAGTAATTTTAGCAGTAACTACTCACTCTATATCAATTTCTATCAATATAAATGCAAGTTTCAATAGTCAATATTTAATAGTGAGTAATCAATAAATCAGTTAACGTTAATAATCAGTCTCTTTTGCTGAGTAATCAATTAATTTTACCAAAAAAAGGGGAAAAAAGTAAAATTCAATCAAGTGTTTCCCAGTTTATTTCCTCTAATGTAATACTATAATAAGGTCTAAAATTAAATAGAAATAATTGAAAAGTAGTTAATTTCACATTTCAGGGCTTCAAGGTAAATTTAAACTCAGAAGGTTTCCTTTATTATACAATATTTATTATACAATAAGGTTAATTAATTAATTAATTTCTGGCAAAAAGTATAAAATTTAGTCAAATATTTTTAACTTATTTTATTTTTAACTTATTTCCTTTATTACTATAATAAAGTCTGTAATTAGTTAAAAGTAATTAAAGGTTATTAAAAGATAATTAATTTCACTTTTTAGAACCTCAATATGAATTTAATCTCAAAAGTTTCCCCTATGAGAAATCTCAATGGGAAAGTTAGCTATATCGTAAATTAAGGTGACATTATGCTTAAGTATCACTATGCTTAAATATCAAAAGAAAAAAAAGAAAAAAGAAGAAAAAAGATAGAGAAGGGGAGGCAAGGAAAAAGGAAGAGAAAAGAAAGAAAGAGAAAAAAGAAACTGTTAATTCTTAGTTATAAATGTCAAAACATATAAGTATTTTCCTCCCTTTCTTCCTTATTCACTGTATTGTCAATATTATTTCTATATTATTTCAAAGCTTCTAAAACCACTTTATGTCACCCTCTTTTAATTACTCCACTGCTGTGGAAAAATACAGCCAGGAGAAATTCAGTCATTTTTCTTGCCTCCCCGACATCAGTATTGTTTGTACTTTTCTCCTCCACATTTCAAGGTTCGATTTCCAAGGTTTCCAAAGTTTGTTTCCTTAATGATACCAGTCTTTTTGTTCTCTGTTGTCACAGTTTCTTCATTTTCTCCACTTTCAAAAGTTCTTCTGCTTAACAGTCTCAGGGGTTATAACAAACCTGCACAATACAAGGAATCACAGTCCAAAATTCCCAATCCAGACCCTTCAAACACAGTACTTTTCAAATAAATATTTTTTTAAAAAAAGGAAAAAAGAAGCTATTGCCCTTCAAAAGATAAGCTCACAGTCTTCTGATCTTCTGATCTCCTGATCTCCGAATCTCCCTCTGTTGTTTCATCAATGTATTATCCAATCTATATCTCGTAGAAATTATTACAATAAATCTACTTTTCAATCCAATTCCAGTCTTCTTCTCAATCTTAAGTTCTGTCTCAACTCAATCTAACAATCCAGCAATTGTTTAATATTCAGTCAGATATTAAATGTTTAATCTCAGTCCACTTCAGTCCAAATTTAATATTTTTGTATTAAAAAAAATCCCAAAAGCACAAAAGAAAAAAAATCCAGTCCAGTCCCATTTACTTTAACTCTAGCCAACAGATGTCAATGTCTCTTCCAGTAGTGATGTCCATCTAGTTTTTATTCCACCATCACAGACTAACTTCCATAAGAATCAGTCCTGTGTACTCAGTATAAGAATGGACTTTTATCAAATTTAGTTCTTTGTAGTCAGCAGGATACATCACAGTAGGGTTAACTCCCTCAAAATTAGGGTAAAGAATACATTTAAATTTCCAAGCTTACTGTCGTTTTGTTATTTGGAAGTCCCTGGTGCTGCTCGTGCTGCGAATCAGCTGCCTAGTGGTGATCGTGGTGGCTCTGTGACCCCATCATTTCCTTCATTCTTGATCCCATCCAAACTTCTGACATTCTTGAGAACTGGACTATGGAATTGGGTCCCCTCTGAGCCCCCCCCGTATTTCCCATACCGGGGAGATATTTGACCAGCTCTTAGACCAGTTGTTAGTCGACCCGAGCTGGTTAAATCACCAATGGCCGCTGCCCAGCCGGGAGCAATCCTGCAGGACTGCCTGTCAGAGCGCCATCTTTTCTCTCTGAGAATTCTGAAAAGGCTGACATTTTAATAGTGGAATGTCTGTTATGCATTTGCATCTATGGGCCTTTCTGCACTACACTGTTAATAGTGCTGTTATTCCGTTTTCAACATCCTGTGGAATCCTGGGGTTTGCAATTTAGGGAGGGGCATTTAGAATTCTCAGCCAGAGAGCTCTTTGGCCTCAGTAACTACAAACCCCAGAATTCCACAGGATGTTGAATGTGGAATAATAGCACTATTAACAATGTGGTGTGGAAATGACCACAGTAAAACCTCAAGCTAACTTTTCACATTAATGTGTGTATTGGTTCATTTAAAAAGCTGTCTTCTGTGATTCTTTAGGAAAGAAAATTCAGTGGAGCCCTTTTCAGTTGGTATTCCTAGTAAAATATTTTTGACATCTTTGCGCATTCTTCCCACAACAGTATGATACATGGCCTATTTGTGTCTGGCACACATTAGCAGAAGGGCTCAGAATGAATGAAACTACAAACCCTAGCATTCCACGGGACGTTGAAAGTGGAATAATAGCACTATAATAGTGTAGTGTGGAAATGGCCTATGTTGCATCTTTTATTTTGTTGTTGTTTTCGTGTACCTTCAAGTCATTTCTGACTTACGGCAACCTTAAGGTGACTTTTATCACTGGGTTTTCTTGGCAGATTTTTTTCAGAGTGGGTTTGCCCTTGCCTTTTTCTGAGGCAGAGAGAGTGTGACTTGCCCAAGGTCATGTGGTGGGCTTCTGTGACTCAGCAGAGATTTGAACCCTTGCCTCCAGTGTTCTAGTCCAATACTGAAACTACTACTCCACATTGGGTCTTTTATTTTGGGCTTTAAAATTTGTATCTAAAGTCGCTTGCTGTGCTACAGAGGAGCACGTTTCTACATGAGACCTGCACTAGCAATTCGTTGGATGCACAGAACTTTTGGGAGATTGAATGTGTGTTCAGTTTTATATATAATTTGCCATATTATTTTGTGGTGTGTATGTGTGCATGTATGTATAATGGAGCTGAAATAGTGATTGTTTACACTGTTCATGTATGAATGGCCTCAAGTAACTCAGGATAACAGGATAACTTGATAACAGAATACCCAGTGGAGTGGAGTGACCCTTGGCTTTGATAAAGATCAAGGTCATCATAATTATATGGTCTTCATTGTATACACTTTATATAAAATAACTCTGAGGCAGAACCCCCCCCCATTAAAAGCAAAATTTATATGTTCCTACTGCTCAACTTCAGGGCAGGTGAAGAGGAACTAGAAACAAGAGAAAACTGCACCTCTGTTCCTGTGCATGTTTAAGGGTACTTAGAGGCATTTTTTCCTAAAAACCTTTTTTTTCTGAAATAATTATGTCTTGGGAAATTTTAGGAGCCACAAAAATGGCCTTGGGAGCTACACGTGGCCCATAAGCCATATTTTTCCCATCTCTTCGAGGACATATCCAAATGAAAGATGCTTGGTGATTCTTGGAGGTCTTGGCTCTTTATTCCCAATTTCCTTTCCTGGATTTTGGCTGAGGGAAGTTTTGCTGCTCCTTGTTCACTTTACTGTCTGAGGTACTTTATGTTTTTGTGTGTGCAGAGAGAGTTGTTATTATTATTTTAATTTTTTATACATGTATACAGTTAGGATTGTATTGGCTACTTAAGTATTACTATACAGTAGTAAAAATATAAGATATATAAATCCAAAATACGATATTTACAATTAAAAAATGGTACATATTTAATAGAAAAAGAAATACAAAACCACCGTCTTAGTATTTTCTTCCTCCTCCACATCTGAACACTGTTTCGTTATAGCAATGTTGTACTCCCATATTATCCTCTAATTGTCATTTCCTGATTTTTCATGCCAAACATTTCTTATATTTGAAAAGTTTCTAGTAATATATAAGCTAAAAACTATAAATTTCCTTCTGAAATTTGTCATATTGACCCCCCAACATGTCACTTTTCTAATCAAATTGTATCTCATCTTGTTTTTGCTTAAAGAACCTTTCTGTTTGATCTAAACTTTTTCTGGCTGTTTATGAAGAAAAGTTACTATAGGTGTCCATTCTTCATTTACCTTGTTGTCTGATGTCCATTTGAGTCTCTGTGTTAAAAGGTCAAGAGCTTTCATCTCCAATAGTTTGTGAAGCCAAGAGGAGGAGAAGGAAGAGAAGGAAGAGTTGTTGTTATTATATTCCAATGTGCATTTTCTTGATGCAGAGTCTCACAGTTGCTCACACTTGAGTAAGAAAATGGAAGGGATGGGAAGAGATGCCATTCTTGAAGTAGATGGTGCTTGAAATGGGGAGCAGATGAAGCACAGAGGGAAGAAAAAGTGAAGAAAGAGAGGGAAGTGGTTGCCAATAGACAGTGAGAGAAGCGAACTAGGAGACTTCATCCTTGGAAAGTGAGAGCCAGTGTTCAGAATGGGAAGCCAGCCCAGAGGCTAGTAGGCAGCATGAAAGCCTCTGGTAAACCAACTAACCTATTCTTGCCTACTCATGCAGGCAAGAATTTGTTTGGAAATAGGGTGAAGACTGAAATGAAACTAAGGCCAGGTCTAAACATTATCATCTAGGTCCTTTTCGCACAGCATTTGCCATGCGAAAGGGCCCCTCGAGTGTCGTGCGATTGTGAGGAGCGATCTACACGACGCAGTCACAATCGCTTGATGCTCCAGGGTACGGCAGGCGCTGCTAGCGCACTTTTTCATTTTTGACTTTCAGCCGAAAATGGTGTGTGATTGCGCATTGCTCCAGGGCCCCATGTGCACTTGCTGTGTGTGTGGAACTTCTGGAGCCTCAATGGTTGTGCTTCCTGCCCCAGCCCAGCCTGGGAAACTCCCAGGCTCCACTGCGGAAGAAAGAGGCAGGGCTGTTGCGCTGCCTGCTCGGGACTGCACTCACAGTTGTGTGACGCTCCAGGGGTTGGCAGGCACTGAGTGTGCACTATTTCATTTTCGGTTGTGAGCGGAATATGGTGCGCAATTACGCATCGCTCCGGGGGCCCGTATGCACTTGCCGTGTGTGCGGAGCACCGGAGCTGCGGCAGTCGCGCTTCCTGCCCCAGTGCAACCTGGGAAAATCCAGGAGGGGGGCTCTTGCATGAGCAGGCAGCAGCTGTGGAGCTGAAGGAACTGGTGAGTTGCGTGAGTTGCCGAAAGGGCTATGCTGATGTTGTAAAGCAGCAACATGCAATGTGTGCTTCTCCAGATGTTGTCCGACTGCATCTCCCACTAGCAGAGTCAGTGGTGAGGAATGCTGGGGCTGTATTTTAGCCACTCCTGTTATCAAGTAATATATTGAAAGACTTTAGAATAACAACATTGAAAGACCACTTCAGAGACCATGAATATGTACCCTCCAACCTATGTAAAGAAAATAGAGTAAAATGCATATTTTGAGTTTGTTGCTCTGTCACTGAGATCACCAAGGGATCTTTAGAAACTTCACTAATTTCAGTACAGTCAGCCCTCCACAGTCGCACAGGACCCTCATGAAAGTGGAAAAAATGTGAATAATTCTAGGCCCTCCCAAACCAGATTTATTCTCAAAAAAAGTATGGTCACCACATTCAGTCCACAGTGGATTCCTTTGAGGCATCAGGGTTCCTTCACAAGGCAAAAGTGAGGGGCTGGTAGGGCTTTCTGCCACCTCCACTGTTTTCCCATGCCATTTTTAAGAGGGATTTACAAGCCTCGTTCGCAGTTTCTCCGTCTCATGAGACTTGCAGTCCCTATTGAAAATGACATAGGGAGGCAGCAGAGATGTCAGTAAATAATCCGTGAACAATCAAATCCACAAAAGTGAAACCTGCAGACATGGAGGGCTGAGTGTATTTCATTGTGTGTTTAATTTCTAACTTGCAAAAACTTTGGAGTATAACATTTTTTTCGCATTTTGAGGTATAGTGAATATAACAGTGTGCAAGGCTTCTAAATGATTTGACACTCCAAGGCAGAAGGATAAAATAAACAAGAAAAGATCAGAGTAGAATAATCCTGTGTTTCCCATAGCACCCTGGCCACAAAGTCAGATTGTAGGGAGGTCCACTGAAATCCAGTCAGCACCTACCTTGCCTCTCACTGCTGCTTGGGCAAGTTTTACTGCTTTGTTTTCAACTCTGCATTCTGTGAACCTCCATTTTCAGTGCCTTCCCACCCAGCCCTTCCTTTGGTCCCTGGCATATCTGCCAGACATCTGGAGGATATGGATGGAAATAGTTAAAAAGACACACTTCTCCACCCAGGAGAAGTGGGTGTTGCCTGTGTCAAAACCAGTATAAGAACACTCGGAAGTTTCAGTGGGTAAGTAAGCTTGAAGCAGCTGCACTACTGGGGGTATTTGCATCTGGCGGGGACTGGCTTTCCCTTGAGACTGTAAATATTCTGCCTGTGCAGGATGGCTGAGAACAAAAGGAAGGGCAGAGGAAGGGGCAAAAAGAACAAAGAAGGGGGGAAAAGGAAAAAGGAGCAGGCCCCAAAGAAGGTACTTTCCATTTTTAGCAATTTTTTTTAATGCCTTGTAAAAGCTTCAAACAGGAGAGGATTTTCAGACTGCTTGAGCAAATGCATATGCAGTGAGATATAGTTTCTGTGTTTCTAAATCTGAGGCTTGGTTCTTAAGGTTCTAAAATATTTAAAATTAAGAGCAAAAACTAACCTCAGTGCCAATCAAGGCAGAATATTTTCTGAAAATACCTGTGGTCATGACTCCTGTAAATTGCTGGCAGGCTTGAAAAGAGTTGATGCAAATAGGCAATGCTGGAAAGTCTACTAGTGTATAGCTGTTCCTTGGGAGATAGAAACTGTCATAAAGCAAAGGTGATCCAAGGAGCTGTGGCGGCAGTGGCTGTTTTGTGAGTGATGTGTGAATGCTCTAATTCTACTTCTGTTGGTATGATGATAGATTTTTCCATGCTTGCTCTTATCTATTGACTTATTTTATTGGTATGGGCTATTAGCAGTGGATTGCCTATTACTGGGCTGAAAAGGTAAGATAAGAGGACCCTGAAAAGTATTAAGTGATGCTGTGAGAATATTTGTATTATTTTTTAGTGCCTCTCTCACTTATTTGTAAGAAAAAAAAAATCACTAGTTACTGGGTACAGGGATGCCAATTTTATTTAAATGGGACACTTAATTCCCCCCCCCTTTCTGGGCCACAGACAGAGTTTCTGGGCACAACAGTATAGGGATTTTCTCTCTCTCTCTGTCTCTCTCTCTCTCCATGCATATAGGTATGGTTGGGTGAGGAGCTAAATGTATTTCCATGGAGAAGGAATTACTTTATGAGTATTGCTGTTAGATTGTTATTATGTTATTCCCAGGGCTTCATGCATGGATTGGCCCACTCTTACTCTCACAGCATCTCTGTCAGGTAGACTAGCCTTGCCAACAGCAACTGTGCCAGCAAGGAAGTCTTCACAGATCAAGACTCTATAGCAGTGGTTCTCAACCTGTGGGTCCCCAGATGTTTGTGGACTTCAGCTCCCAGAAGCCCTGAGCATTGACCATAGTGGCTGGAGCTTCTGGGAGCTGAAGTCCACAAACATCTGAGGACCCACAGGTTGAGAACCACTGCTCTATAGCTTGAGACTCCAGCTGTTCTGCCATACTGCTTCTGGAAGAAGCCTGGAGGTGTGCATTTATAAGCCTAGAATCAGTTTAAATCTTAATGAAGCTTTGTGTGTGCTCTTCTGACTTCCTCCTGACATGTTTTCTCACAACTGTAAAGAACAAAAAATCCCCAAAGGGCGCATGTGATGGAGTGCTTTCAAGTCTGACGCCCATGTGCAGATTCCTACAGTTTCATTGTAGTTGGTGAAGTACCAGCCCAGTGGCTGATAGATGTGCCTAAGCCCCTACCCTGCTTTTGCTGTGGGTGTGAAATATGAATCTTTAATATGTGAGTTCTTTCCCCAGGTAACCCCTCTCCTCCCAACATTTTTTGTTTGGTTGGTTCTATTCCAAATGTAGGTGTTTGTATGACATCAAATCTCCCCACCAGTGGGCTGTGGTTTCATAAACTGCCCGTGTCTGGGAGTGAGAAGATTCTGAATCATAATGCAAGCCCTTTAGCAAGGGGAGATGCTGAAAAAAAGCACAGCAGCAGCTGTGCTAATGCCTAAGGAGGAGGCAGGGCAGACGTTTCTTCTCAGAGCAGAGGTGACTTGATGAAATGAAGGACAGCTGAGCTTTATTTGCCTCCAAAATTCCTTGCTTTGTGCCAGCCCCAAGACTGTAATAATAATAAAAAAAAAATGGAATGAATCTAACCCTGAGGAATGGGAATATTTTGGTGGGCATGGGGATCCAAGGCATTCTTCTCAGGCTGATTTCTCTAAACCACAGTGAGCTTGTTGCTCTGTAATGTTCATTTGCCCCCCTGTAATGAGCTCCCATTTATCAGAGAGTGCCAGATGCAAAAGGGGGCTGGGCTCCTGCACCTTTCAAAGTTGTGCAGAAGAGCCACACCTGCTGAAATTCCCTCCTTCACACAAGTGTTCTGTGCTCAGGAGCCCTCTGCATCTGGCCACCCTGCTATTACTGGTTAAGCAGCCTGTTTCATGTGGATTATTATCGGGTTAAGAAACCTCACACCATTTCTATCTTTTAAAAACTGTGTATCCGGAAGATTTGTTTTCCTCTTCCAGTGATTACTGTCTTGTAAAGCACAACATTTAGTATTCTGCTTGACAATGGTACATTTTTTTTTGGTAGAATAAACAAAACAAGGTGACGTGTATGCATGCTTGTGCTTGCACGCACATGCACCCAAGTTAAACTAATTAGATATTTGAAGGGTACGGGGACAGTGCATCTAATAAGGAAATGCTACACCAACTTTTCAGAGAAATGAGAACTTGTTAAGCACTGAAGCAGATAGTGAAATACTATTGAAAAGGGAGAACAGTAAGGAGTTATAGAAGCTGTATTTGCTAATAAGACTATTTTTGGGGTATTACTAGGAAAACATTGCCTGTGTTTAGAATGCCTTAATTTGTAAATTAATACATTGTTTCCAAGTCAGAGGCCATTTCTGCACTGGACTGTTATAGCGCTATTATTCCACTTGCAACATCCTATGGAATCCTGGGGTTTGCAGTTTTGGGAGGGGCTGCCTGGCCCCTTCCAAAACTGCAAACCCCAGGATTCCATAGGATGTTGCAAGTGGAATAATAGCGCTATAGCAGTCCAGTGTGGAATGGATCAGAGATGAGAGCCAGCATGGTGGAGTAGTAGTTTGAGCACTGGATTACAATCCCTGGAAATCAGGGTTCATGCTTGGCCATGGAAACCCACTGGGTGAACTTGGGCGTGTCACACACTCTCATCCCCAGAAACCCCTGTTATAGATTCACCTTAGGTTCACCATAAGTTGGAAACAACTTTAAGGCACACACAACGACAACAACAAAGCGAGAGGATCACTATTTTTAAAAAAGCGTTGTTGTATGCCTTCAAGCCATTTCTGATTTATGGTCACCCTAAGGCAAACCCATCACAAGGGCCCTTTCCGCACCTTACCTTTTTTTGGCTCTGGGGTGCAGGAATCGTGGGAGCAACCTCCAGCAAGAGGCTCTTGCGTCCCCGCTGCTTCAGCTCTGCACAAGCTGCCTGCTTCCAAGCAGGCAGCGTGAGAGCCCTGTGTCTTCCTTCCACAGCGCAGCCTGGGAGTTTCCCAGGCTGCGCTGGGACAGGAAGCACGAGCGCCGTGGCTCCAGAGGCTCCACACACATGACAAGTGCACACCGGGCCCTGGAGCAATGCACGATCATGCACTGTTTTTGGCTGAAAGCCGAAAATGAAAAAGTACATGAGCTGCACCTGCCCTACCCTTGAGCATCACGTGATTGTGAGTGCGTCGTGCAGATCGCTCCTCACAATCGTGCGACGCTTGAGAGGCCTTTTCACATGGCAAATGCCGGGCAAAAAGGGCCAAGGTTTTCATGGCAAGATTTGTTCAGTGGAGATTTGCCTTTGCCTTCCTCTGAGGCTGAGAGATTATGACTTGCCCAAAGTCACCCAGTGGGTTTCTCTGACTGAATGGGGATGTAAACCCTGGTCTCCAGAGTTGTAGTTCAGTGCTCAAATCACTATACCTTATTGGCTGTCTTTAAAAAGCAGGCTACAATACTCTTTTATGTAACAAAATGGCTAGGTTAACAATGAATGATACTTCTAAGTGACAGACTTCCTAGGACACTGGTCTCTGGTTAATGGTTCAGTTTGGTTGCTCCATTACTAGCACTTGGAGTGGGGAAGGTTATTTAAGAGAGAGAGGAGAAGAAGGCAGCATATACTTGACTTTTAAAAATAGCAGGTCACTTTTTGGGAAATAAAGACTGAAAACCTGTCTTTGAATGAGTACATGCATTTGCACACATTCATTCCTTAATATTCTTACCCCCCTTATTCTTTTTCCTCTTTCTTATCTGTCTGCACTATCAGAATTTGGATTATAAGATCTCTGGTGCAGATACTTGATTGTTTTCTGTACTGATGGTGCCATGGTAACAAAAAAAAATCAGTTTGGTTTATAACAAATCATTGATAAAGCTGTAATCGCATTCTTTAGCTTATTTTTAACTTCTGTCTGCACATTAGACTTAATTTTTTTTTGCTTGGATGTTGAAAAAAATTGATTTTGTTAGTTCTGAACTCACAAATTGAACCACTGCTTTGAGATTCTGCCCTGTCACGCTGTCTGAATCCTGTAATTCACTGCTAATTGGCAAATGATATCAAAAGCAGGTTGTGGGTATAATACTGCAGATGGGGAAAAGAACTGCTTGCTGCTCAGGGTGCCAAGGCTGAAACCTGGTAAATGGGATGGAATAATTCAGCTCAGCCATACCCTTTTGCTGACAATGGGTGGTCCACGTGAATGCTTGGAAGACAGACTGTTTTTGTTAGTAGGATTCCATGTTCCATATACACAGCTTGAGGGCTCTCTGGACTTGCTCAGGATGTGGCTGTGGCTATGATGGGTGTCTTTCATCAATTAAAAGAAATAATTGGTGGAGACTCCTTTATTTTGTAACATTCACTGGGCTCTGATTTGTGGTTTTTATCAGGGACAGTATGGAAAATTCTGGTTCTTGACTCTGAAAGATTGTGGGGAATGTTCTGCACTGATTCTTGCTTTTGTGATGCTTATAGTTTTCTAGGGCAAGCTTAGAGGTGTTAGTACTTACTGTAAAACTCTGAAAGGCCTGGGGCCTGCCGATATGTTCCAGAGCGTTTTGTCCCATATGATCCTCCTCAAACCTCATTAGAAGAGGCCTGACTCTGTCTCTCCCTTTGCCCCCAAATTAGATGCAGTAGCAAATGGAGCAGGACCTCCTTAGTCCTAGTGCCACAACTATGAAACACCCAGGAAGCTCACAAAGCACCTTTTCAAGGAGTTTCAGTTGGTTAGAGAAAAACCTTGTAATAAGCTGCCTTATACAGGCCCTTTCCGCAACTCACCTTTTCTCAGTGCTGGAGTGCAGGGATCGTGCAAGCAGCCTCCAGCAAGAGGCTCTCGCCTCCTGGTTCCTTCAGCCCCACAGCTGTTGGCTGCTCGTGTGAGAGCCACAGCTCTTCCTTCTTGCAGTGCGCTGGGGCAGGAAGCGTGAGCACCGTGGCTCCGGAGCTCCGCATGCACGGCAAGTGTGTGTGGGGCTTCGGAGCGATGCGCGATCTCACACCATTTTCGGCTTAAAGCCAAAAATGAAAAAGTGTGAGAGTGGTGCCTGCGAGACCCTGGAGTGTTGCGCGATTGTGAGTGCATCGTGTGGACCGCTCCTCACATTCGTGCGACACTCGAGGGGCCCTTTCGCATGGCAAATGCGGTGCGAAAAGGGCCACTGAATTAGACTATGGATCTGTGTGTCTTCCATACCAGCCTCTATTTTGGCTGGCAATGGCTCTACAAAATCTTAGGTAGTAGTCCTTCTGCGTCCTGCTCCTTGAAAACATTTTCAAGTAAAGATTGTGAGAACTGAACCTAAGATGTTCTTTTTTCTGGGTGTGTTCTCTTTGAAAGTTGGCATATTTTACTTCCTCAAATCTGTGCATGTAGTTTGCATATTATACAAATTACTGTAATAATATAAATTATTCTGACTGCATTCTAGTCATGCAAATTCACCATATTAATTGTTGCATTTTTTTTTCCTCCTGGATGTTTCAGCCAGTACAGAGTAATGTTTAAAGTGCTGGACGTGGAACAGGAAGATCCAAATAGAATCGCCTACCTGATCATAGAATTTACCATGTAACTTTGGATCACCATACCTCTCAGCAACCCTATTTTACAGAATTGTGTGTGTGTGGGGATTAATAGGGAGAGGGGAATAATGTAAAGTGAGCATGTACATTCACTAATGCAAAAAGCTAAAATGTTCAGCTTGGTGAAGAGAAGACTGAGGGGTGACATGATTGCATTCTCTAAATACCTCAAAGGGTGTCATAGAGAAGAGGGTACAGGCCTGTTGTCTGCTGTCCCAGAGAGTAGGGCCAGGTCTAATGGCTTGAAGTTACAGGAGACTGGTTTCAATTGAACATTAGAAACAAGTTCTTGAGAATCAGAGCAGTTTGGCAGTGGAACCCATCACTAGAAAGGTGGCAAGGTCTCCTTCTTTGGATGTCTTCAAGAAGAAGCTGGACAGCTACTTGCTGTGTATGCTTTTTGTGGACATTCTGCATTGAGCAAAGGGTTGGACTTGATGGCCCATGAGGCCCCTTCCAGCTCTGTGATTCTATCTGTCCGTCCATCCATCCATCCATCCATCCATCCATCCATCCATCCATCCACCCATCCATCTATCCATCCATCCATCCATCCGTCCCGATGGGAAGACCACTGCCCATCTTTTGGCATTCAAAACTGGTGTGTTTGCATTTTTCTATTTTAAATGAAGCAGCAGTTCTTTCATCAAGATTTAACTAGCATGTTATTTTTGTTATCACTGCTTTTTTTCTTTATTGCCATTAGCTGAGATTTATTATTATTTTTTAAAATTATAGATGTATATTGTTTTAATTTGTGGCTTGAATTGCTTTGGGTCCCATACTGGTAAAAGGTGGGATACAAATAACATCTTATTTTAGCCTTTTTGTAAGCTGCCCTGGATCCCACGTTGAGAGCAAGGCAGGATATAAATTAAATAAATACAATGAATAAATGAAATAAAAACAAGTATCCTCTTTTTATTGTGAAATTGCAAACTTGTCCAGTAGCAGGAAAAAAAATACACCCCTTATTATATAATCATATTGGCAAACAAACAAAGTTATAAACAAAATGTATAAACAAAATGATAAATGGGCTAGAATACAATTTAAGCTACTGATTCTGGAGGTTAATTTAAATTAGAAAAACAACACTTGCAGATCCCCCTCTTTCTAATTAAAAAAAAAAACATTCCCCCCATGCAGTTGCATTGTATGAACCTTTTAAGGTAAGCAAATGTTCCAGAAAGATAAATTTGGAAGAGCCGTGGCTTCCAACACTGGTAAATATAATTTGTAAAGTAGAACATATTCACCAGAGACAATGATGGCAATGTTTGAGATGAATTATTAAAGCAACTTTAGAAAATCCTTACATTCTAGACCAGGAACATGAGCCAACCTGTACACTACAGTTTTGTCACATATGAGGGCACTATATAGCCAGAGAATTATGAAGCAGACTTTCTGGGACTGGCCATGGGCCCAAACAGGTTCATGTTGTTTCAGAGTGACATGCTTCCCATGTTGGTTGGACCCAGAGAGAAAAAAGCCTGTGGGAAAGTGCCATTAAATTACACATACATTGAAAAGCTTTCTTAAAAAATTACGTTAATTACATTTGCATTGAAGGGGAAGTTCATTTTAATTACATTGATTGCAACTTACATTATGTTACTGCAGTGAAAACCTAACTGAAGTGCAGGTGAAAAATCCCATTGATGATTTCACACCCCCACAGCCTTGTTGGCTGTCCTTGTTTTGAACTTGTGGGAGAAGGAAACAACTGCATAGATTTTGGAAAACTCCATTTGTCACTTTCCCACTGAAAGGTGAGGTTAAAGTGAGGTTAAAAAGAAATGCACCACACACAGGAAGGATTCAAGGTAAAAAATTTTTTTCCCTAGGAATAATTATTAGTCCCATCACTTGCTCACATCAATAGTGAGACCACTTCACCACTTATCACTGATACAGGGTTAAAACAGGACCTTTTTTTTTAAAGAAAAAGAGTCATACCAATAGTTAACATTTTCTTCAAAATCTTCATATCCATTGTTTCTTCTATTGTCCATATTGCCTTTTTATTGATGTCTTTTTCTGTTATAATTTGCCCTCCTCTTTTTGTCTCCATGTTTTCCCTTCCTTGCTTTCGCCTCTCCACATGACTTTCTGTTCAGCCACTCTGCTTTTAGTTTTCTTCTTCTACATGCCCTCTCCACTTCCTAGTGTGCCTTCAGTTTTGTGTGATTTCCTCTGCTCTTTCTTCACTTTTCTGTCATCTCCATCCTTTTTTAAAAAAACAACTGTCATGTGTCTACACTTTCCCCCCTCTTTTTGCATGAGAAGGTCTGCCTTTCCTGTACATGTATGCCTCTGTACTATGAGACAGTGGCTATTTCCACACTACACTGTTATAGTGCTATTATTCCACTTTCAACATCCTATGGAATCCTGGGGTTTGCAATTTGGGGGGGGGGCTTTAGAATTCTCAGCCAGAGAGCTTTTTGGCCTCAGTAAATGACAAACCCTAGGATTCCACAGGATGCTGAAAGCGGAATAATAGTGTAATGCAGAAATGGCCAGTATGTCACAGGTGTCTTCTTCCTGCTCCTCTGTCCCTCTTATTTTAAGCTGCCCCCCCCGTACTGCAGCCATCACCTACCAAAGAGCATGGGCAGCTGGAGAATGTAGACACAATATAGTCAACCAAAGCATGACCTTCCATAGAGTTCCTTGGAAAATGCCCACAAAATTACACTGTTTTGGAAGAAAAGGTACTTTCTATTTACAGTAGGCCCTCCACATTTGTGGGGGTTAGGGACACAGAACCCCTGCAAAAGTAAAAAAATAATAATGCATAACTCCCCCCGTGAGCACTCACCTTCCCTGTACTCTCCTGCTGGCTGCTGCCAGTGTGCCCCTCAGGTGGTGGGCGAGGGAGTGCAAGGGGAGAAAGATCTTCTCTCCCCTTCACTCTTTTGCCTCCTGTCCGCACAATTGTGCAGGCAGCAGCAGCAGGAGACCACGGGGAGAGAAAATCTTCCCCCCTTCAATCTCTTGCCCCCTACCCTCACGGTGGCAGGAGAACACAAGGGGAAGATCTTCCTTCCCCTTCACTCTCTTGCCTGCTGCCATCATGATTGCACTGGCAGCCACGGGCAGGAGGGCATGCAGGGGGAGGCAAGCAGACACTGCTAATAATCAAACCCGCGAGAGTCAAACCGGCAAATGTGGGCTGAGAACTGTACTTTACATTCTGCCTTAACTTGTGGGGTGGGTGGGATGTGTTTTAATGTAATTAATATTACACATTGGTTCTGATCTCTGTTCAGATCACAGTTTGCCCTGTTTTATAGGAAACTTAATTTTTAGCAATGATAGACAGTCTTTTCTTTCTTCCAGCACTAGGTGCTTGGCACAGCAGTGTCTTCTGCCTTCAAAACCTGCTTGTAAACATGGCAGAGACATTTAAGCTAGCGTACCAATAACCAAACTTCAATGTATGGGAGACAAATGATTTTTCCAAGGTCACATATTGAATATGAGTATGTGATCATTCATTTCCTGACCTGAATTCACCATAGATCATTCCCCTGCAATTTATTTTCCTTTAAATTATTTCTTTCCAAATCAGTGGTCCTTTTCGCATGGTATTTCCGATGCAAAAGGGCTCCTTTCATGTGAGGAGCGGTCCACACAATGCACTCACATTTGCGTGACACTCAAGGGCCTGATGCGGACAGCGCACACATTTTTTCATTTTTGGTTTCAAGCCAAAAATGCTGCACAATCACGCATCGCTCGGGGCCCCGTGCGCACTTCCCTTGCATGTGGAGCCTTGGGAGCCGGGCCGGTCACGCTTCCTGTCCACTGCAGGCTGGGAAGGGTCTCAGGCTGCACTGCGAAAGGAAGAGGCGGGGCTCTCGCACAAGCAGGAAGCTCATGCGGAGCCGAAGAAGCAGGGAAGCGAGAGCTTCTCTCCGGAGGCTGCTCGCACGAGCCCCGCACCCCAGCACCGCGAAAAGGTAAGGTATGAAAAGGGTTAGTATCTCTTCATTTCCTTTATGCCTCCCATAATTTCCCACTTAGATCTTCTCAGATCAGTACAGGTATACCTCAGTTAATGAAGTAGCTATGTTTCTGGGCATTATTTCTTTAATGGAAATTTTGGCATCAGAGGCAGGAATAACACAGAAATAAGAGGGATAGGCTCCTGTACCACCAAAAAAAAAAAAAAGAGTAGTTGAGTGTGTTTCAGCAATTTTTGTTCAAAATGAACAATACACAAAGGTGAAATGAAACAATCAGGGCAGATAAGTCTTATATAAACAAACAAAAATATTTTGAATCTTCTAGAGACCACTTCAAAGCAGCTTCCAAAATGCATGCAGAGATGATTTTTTTCTTTCACTGGTCTCTTCTCTTTTTTCATAGTTTCCCTTCTGATGGTCACACTTGGAAATCTGTAATTTTTTTTAACATGCTATGGGTTGCTGATGAGATAGGTTTATCTGCTGTCCCCCGTTCCCTCTGTTTTCATGTTGAGCAACGTGACCAGTAAGGAATTCTGGAGTCAGCTGCTATTTACCCTGTCTTTTGTAGGCAGACACACACAGCTATAGTAGAATTGGCTAGAGTGGCATCCCACTCTTTTCCAATCTGGTTTTATATTATTATACAGAGACATTGGTGCAATGTGACAGTAAAAGTCTGTGTTCCTCCAGTCCACTTTCACCATCCTCCCAATGCTGATACTAAAAAACGTTGAAATCTGTTTCAAATTCTGTTCCCAATAATGGTTTTTCTTTTTAAAGTTGTCTTTATTCACTCTTGTTGTGGCCTTCTCTTCATGACAATTTTCACTGATGATCAGAGTGAGAGATTTTAGTAGTTCCCTGTGGGGTACAGAGAGAGGGAGAACACTGTCTGTCTGAGGCCTAGCTTAAGCTATTACCTGAAGCACTGAGAAGTCACTACAGAGTCTCCCAGGTCAGTGTGTCCACTCTGTGACATACTGCTTTTTCCTAAGGGTATGATGGAGAGTGTAATCATGAATCCAATAGAAAATGGGAAGATGTGGTGGAATTGCTCCAAGACAAAAAGGTACTGGAAACAAATTCACCTTCTGATAGAGAAAATTCTTTGCCTTAAGTTCCAAATGAAACCAGAATTCTATCTGCTGGGCATGATGGAGGAAGATATTGAGAAGAAATATGGGAAACTGCTATTTTACATGATGGTGGCAGCCAGAATTGAACATGCCAGATTTTGGAAACAACCAGACAACTCAGAAGAAGATGATTGACTGATCAAATTGCTATGATATGGCACTGACAAATTTGATAAGAGCTGCAAATATGAGTAACTATGTTAAAACTTGGGATCCACTTATCACTTATTTAAGAGGTAGATGGGGAGACCAAGCAATAGCTAGTTTTGTAGATTAAATTTGATCATGTAATAGAAGTTGGATAATTGAAACTGGATAAAAAGGAGTAGTTTAAATAATATTGATTTGTCAGTATTGATTTTTGTTATTGAATATAGATTAATCATATAGTGATTTCATGCTCAAAGAACAAGGAAATGGAACTGTGAGAGTTATTTATATACAAAGATGAGATCTGGTGAATCTGATAATGGAAAGAATAATGGAAACCTGATGAGAAATTAGCTTATGTTATGGAATGTATGATGTTGATGTATTGAATGGATGTATAAATGAGCTACTAGTGTCTATTTGCTTAACTTTTATGTTTTAATGCATTAAAATAAAATTCCCCCCCCCAAAAAAAGAAAGAAAATGAGAAGATTATGCAGACAAACTGGCTTTCTGTTTCTCAGCAAACAGTTTTACAAATCCAGCAAGGCATTCAGTGTATGGGGAACAGACCTGTTTTACTTAAGGGCTGGCCTCATAGCACCAGCACACTTTGCTAATATGCCTTATAAAAGAAGAATCCTTGGCTACCTTACAAGGGCATTTCTCCCACCAAACATCCAAGATAGCACAACATAATTCTTTTTGCAAATCTAAGAGGAGGCACTGTTTCATTGTATATTGATGAGCTTAGGCATCTGGCACAGCATTGCAATCTTTCAAACTTGGAGGTGATGCCGCATGATGGTCTGGTTTGTGACCTGTGTACTGACGTCTTGCAGAAGTGCCTCTTTGCACACATGCACACACTCACTCAGAAAGACAGTCTGCATTCCAAGACAAATCTCTGGCTGCTGAAGGAGCCATAGCAACAAGAGCTCTGTTTTGGTAGAAACCCACTTTCCTCAGAATTTCAGCTGGTGAACAAACCTGATTTACACTTACTCCACATCCATAGGATGCAGTGAAATAGTTCTCCATTCACATTAGTTGATTGAATTTTTTCTGCATCAGCTAGCCAGTGCTGGGTACCGTGCACTTTGAGTTGAAGAGTGATTGCAGCAGGGAGCGGGGGTCAGTTGCTATTCTGTCTTCCAGGCAATAAAATGTCTTGGGCCAGCCTTACAGAAAGCACATGGTCACTTGAGACGTGCTGTTGCTGGGAAAGTGGAAGCCCCTGCATTTTGTTGTGGGGAAAGAAGAGTAGTGGAGGTGAACAGATAGAAGGGAGAGAAAGGAGAGAGAGAGGGGTTAGGGAATCTGCCACATGTATGTTATAATTGCCTAACGGAGGTAGCTATGCCTCTAACAAGTGAAGTAGGGATACGAGGGAACAAAATCCCCATTATTGCAAAAGTTCAGTATTTTGCAGTGCCAGGTGAGTAGATAAATATCAATGGTTGAATTTTGCCAATCACACAAATCTTTTAGTTTTGTATTAGATGAGGTTGCTCTACAATAGGAGTGGGCAGCTGTAGGAGACCTTGGAGGACTATACCCCCACTGTACTTGCTCCTGTGAAAAAAATTAACTTTTTGTTTCCAGATATCATCCAAAGCTCTATAAGTGACATGGGGGCATGTTTTGGGGCCTTCCTGGGCCTCTGGAAGGCATTTTCAAGCATTTTGTGCGGGGGAAAATTGTGCAATATTTCATTTTTACCCCAGGGGGTCCAGTGTAGCTCCAATGTGGTGGAAATGCCCTCCCCACTCTGTAGAGATAAATTTGGGAGCATTTTGTGCCTTCCCCGAGGGGCCCAGTGGCCACAAAAATGGCCCTAGAGTTGCCACACTTTATCCACCTCTGCCCTTCTAGAAATGAATGCTTTCCCTTCCCCCAAATAAAAATACCCCCAAAGGTCTTGACCACAACCTTTTCTTGCTTGGCCACACCCTTTACATATTTACATGTGTTTCCTTTTTACAAATCTGTGAAGTGTTAAGAGGTTATGTAAGGACCATGCTGAGTCAGGCTTATGCTTTTCTATCAGTTGCCTAAGGGGAGCCTGCAAGCAAACCTTGAGTGAGGTAGCTTCATCTTGCTGGTGTTTTCTGCGGCTGACATAACATCCATCATAACTAATAGCCTCTGATAGCCCCAGCCTCTCTGAATTTTCAGCACCCTGTCTTTCGCCTTCTGAGACCCAGCTTCTCATTGGTGTAGACAGTGAGCAGAGGGATGCGGCATGTTTTGTTCCATGCCTCAGTCTTTGCCCTCCCTGCCTGCCTGAGCAAGGTGAGCATTGAAAGACCTGAGAGGGAATGGCCATTTCTTCACTAGACTGTTATAGTGCTATTATTCCACTTTCAATATCCTATGGAATCCTGGGGTTTGCAGTTTAGGGAGGGGACTTAAAGGATTCCATAGGATGTAGAAAGTGGAATAAAAGCACTATAACAGTTTAGTGTGGAAATGGGGAAGGACAGACTGGCCCCTCACTCGCTCAGCAGGTAGCATGGTCCAGGCAGGATGAACAACACCGTAAGAGATCTTACACTCTCCAATTTGGCAGGGACAGTCTGATTAATCCTCTGTTGTCTCAGTTTTTCAGCTGCTTATAAATGTCTCAGGCCCTTTTTGCACGGTGTTTTTGAAGCGAAAGGGCCCCTTGAGCATCGCATAAATGTGAGGAGCGGTCTGCATGATGCACTCACATTTACGCGATGCTCAAGGGCCTGATGCAGACCGTGCACGCACCTTTTCATTTTCGGCTCAAAGCCGAAAATGCTGTGTGGTCGCGCATCGCTCTGGGGTCCCACACCCACTTACCTGGCATGCGGTGCCTCGGGAGCCGGGCCGGTCGCGCGTCCTCTCCTCAATGCAGTCCCAGGCTGCACTGCGAATGGAAGAGGCGGGGTGCTCGCATGAGGAGGAAGGAGCTGCAGAGCCGAAGCAGCAGGGGCACGGCAGCGTTCCTTCCAAGCCTTCTCATGCAAGAACCCCAACCCAGCAGCGCGAAAAGGTAAGGTGCAAAAAGGGCCTCAGTTTCTCTATCTTACGCCCACTTTTCCCCTTTGTTCTCAGCTTACCTCAGCTGCTGCAGACTGAGTTCAGAGTACAAAAGGAGATTGCACTCAATAACTCAGTGGGGGGAAAAAGGAAGGACAGATTATTGCCCTATCCTGTGGGCTCAGGCAAAAACAAACTGCTGCAGCCTCTCCTAGCTTGTTTATTCTCCCTCATTTTTGCTATATTGAACATGTTCTGATAACGCTTGGCCACAATGTCCTATGCTCATCTGCGAAATAATTCTAGCAAGGGTATGAAATTCTAGGCACTTAACTCTGTAGCATGTATCCACAAGGCTGAAATCTTAAGATGTGCTCCCTGAAGAAAGAGCAGCAAGTATCTGAACGGAGCTAAAACCTCTTGGGGAAATGAGAACGGTGGTTATGCTCAGTTCGGACACCCATAGCTACAGTGGCTCCTTCTAGGGTATTGCTGGTGTATCTTGTCTTTCTTTAATTATAGGGGAGGGATATATTGCCTCAGGTTGGTTACCTTTAAAAATGGGAGAGTATAACGAACCATTATATTCTTGTAGGATTTCTGATACAGCTTCCATGGATAAAGCTACCATACCTTTTAATTTCCAAGAAGAATTCACTGTTGCTTCATGCGTATTTATGATATGATAAAGTTAAGTTCAGTGTTGCCCTTAATAATCACTATATTAGATGTGCCATGCTAAGACTTTGGAATAGATATAAAGCCAGATTAGGTAGAAAAACACCTCTTTGGATTTCTCCACAAGAAACTTTCTACAGAACAGAAATGAGAGTGGGTCAGTGTTGGTGCGCATACAAAGATCTATTAAAGAAGATGGAATGAGGTTTTGAAATGAAATCTTTAGAACAGTTACAAGACGAAGGTCTTAATTTAGAATGGCTTTCACAAAGACAGTAGTACCTAAGATTTGTGGAGGATGAAAAGAATAAAGACTTCAAGAGGACAAATCAGAATTTGAAGTGTTGCTTTGCACTAATGATGATCACTTGATTGCCAAATTATGTAAGTTTTTGCTGAAAATAGACATGGAAGAAGAATGAGTTAAGGAATACATGATTAACTGGGTCAAAGAATTTTGGCCATAATTTATCTACGAGTCAATGGGAAAGACTTTGGAAAGAAACCAAAAATATACGTTGCTATGATCTTCAAGAAAATTTGTATAAGATGATGATGGTGCATTGGTATCTTATTCCAGAGAGATTGTCACAAATGTAGAAAGACATGACGGATAGATGTTGGAAATGTCAAGAACATACTGGAACTTTGTATCATGTGTGGTGGACCTGTGAAGGGGCTAAGAAGTTTTGGATGGAAATACAGAATATGATTCAAAGCTTTTTGAAATGTCAAATAGTTAAGGGACCTGAGTTATTTTTACTAGGTATTTGAAGTGAGGACATTAAAATTGACAAAAAAACATCAGAAATTACTTCAATACATATTACTGGCAGCAAGAATCGTTTATGTGAAGTACTGGAAGAAAAGTGAGATCCCATCAATGACTGAATGGTTTAATAGATTGATGTCAGTTGTAGAGATGGACAAATTGTCCGCTAAACTGTAGGGAATTTCTGAAAAAGAATTTATTTCTGATTGGAGAATCAGAATAGAATTTTTAAGAACAAACGAAGACGATTTGATGATTCTAGGGTTTTGAACTTGCTTGACACTGTGCCTTTGTATACCAATATCCTGAGAAAGATGTTTAGAGAACTGAATATGATTATAAGTTGTTGCTATAATATATTTAAGATAGATTTGATTAGATTAATGGAACTAAGTCATGGAATAATATAATTGAATTAAATAATAGTATTTTAAAATTGTTAATAATACTAATTTTTGGAAATAGAAATGTATAAAATATAAGAATTTTAAGAAGCTTAGAAACTAAAATAGTTTAGGAGAATAAACATAATAAGCAACAAATTTAAAACAGTAGAAAGAGATTAAGTACATTTATCTAACTTTGAGCTGTTTGCAACAAGAGTAGGAGTCACTTTTAATTAGATGTAGATGTTATGTGATGATGCAGTATAAGTTGGGAGAAGGTAGCTGGCAGATGTCAGTACTGCAGAGAGCAAAAGGGTCAGTGTGTTTAGGTAATTGTTAATAAGCTAAGAAAACATAATTCAATTGTGCTATGTTAGATAGGTTAGATTCTATTACATTTATGTTAAACTGTCATGTAAATTTAAGTTCAATTCTTAACTAACAGTCTTACCAGGATGAAATGGGGGAAAAAAGCCCTCTGATTTTTCTTCCTGTTCCTGTTGTGGTCTTCAGAAAGAAAGCAACAGATACATGATGTTTTGCAAGTGCCGTTTCTCAGCCACGCCATCAAAACATGTTCTCTTGCTTCCTTTTTCTTCCTTTTTATAAATTAAGCTCCACACCCTCCTTTTTTTGGATTGCTGTTTCCTATGTGGATCACCATAAAAGTCCTAGTCCTAAGATTTCTGTACCCTCCTATAGTCCTAATTAGGCAGAGACAGTTCAATTTAACCCTCTGTCCCACTTATTCAGGTGCATTAGAAACATTCTAGTTTCTCTTTCTTCCTCCCCTTTGTCCTCAGCTTACTTCACTTACAGCAAACGGATCTCAAAGTGCCAAAATAATTTGCACTTAATTAAGAAATCTGGGGGTGGGAATGGGAGGAGAGGCAGAATATCATCTTTTCTTGAAGAATGGGTGGGCAGAGTTCAGCCTGCAGGTTGTATGCAGCCCTCACAGCTGTTTTTGTGGTAAATTTTAATTTTTTTTTGCAAATGCATTTTTTAAAAAATTGTACCCCAAAATGACATCTAGGGGTGCAGAGGGCATTTCAACAATGTTTAGAGGCCCGCTGGGGCCTCCCCAGGGTCAAAAGATTGCAACATTTTCTAAAAAAATTGAAAAACTTTTCAAAAAATGTTTTTGCTCCCAAATGCCCTCTAGGGGCACAGGAAGGCATCAAAACATGGTGCAAATAACCCAATTCCCCCAGAGAGCATTTGGGTGCACGCTCTCTCTCTCTCTATGTACATACGCACACATACGAACATATCTATCTATCTATGTATCTATCTGTCTTTGGACGAGAGATGTGTGTGTGTGTGTGTGTATGCATGTGTGTATATACGCACACCACACACACACACATGTACATATGCATACACACACACATGCACATACAGAAGTGAGTGCAGTGGAGTGACTCTCTAAGGTCTTATGGGGGGAGCTAATGCATCCTCGTAGCCTTCCAGAGATGCTCGTCTCTCCTGTAGACATAATCAATGCCAAACTGCTTGAAGCCTCTCCTGGCCTGTCTGTTTTTCCTCATTTAATAATCTTTTCCATCTTGGCCAAATTCTGACATTGCTTCACTGCAGGTGTCTTGGTATTTACCTGTGAAATGTTGGTGTGGCCTTCAGAATTCACTTTCCTGTGTGGTGCTTGGTGTGGAAAACAAAGAAAACCATCTGGATGCAAAGAAGATTGCCCCCCCCCAATTTCTAAGCTGCTCAAACTACTTTTTTTGCTTAAAATCTTGAACTTGAAAGTAACCAAGCTATCAAACAATAAGCATGAGCTGAAATAAATGGTTTGAATCTTGCACTTAAAACACTGTAGTTCCCAGCTCTTGAGGAATAAGAAAGAAGCAAGAAATAGTTTTTCAAAAAATCCAAGAGAACTCAGCTTTGAGCAACGAACCAACTAGAAAATGTAAAAATGTAGTTCCTTAGTACTGTCTCTCATTTAATTAATTAATAACCTATTCAATAATTCTGGAATTAGGTTTATGCTAAAATAGATTTTTACTAAAGCCCTTTGGAGCCTAATTAATTTTTATACAAACCCACATGTATACTTGGATTTAAATTGTTCTAAAAGTGTTTTAGCTTGTGTTTTAACTTGTCAAATTGTTTATTATGTTTTTAGCCTGTTGAAATTACTTTTTAGTATTTCAAATTGTTTCATATTGGTCTAGTTGATTTTGTTGTATGTCACTCTAGCATCTTTAGATATAGCATGATATAATGATATTTCAATAAAAAATAAAGAAAATTCCAACATAAGTCAAACACTTCAGTTACAGTAAATGTAATTAAGTTGCCTATTTACTTCAGAGAATTTCCAGCTTCATTGATTTAGTTTTAACTGGTTAATTCCTATCTTTGGTCTTGCTTTTGCTTCTCATCTTTCAACCAAACATGCAAATGGTGGTAGCAAAATGGGTGGTGGGAACTGCAGTTTAGTCCTAGGGTTGCCAGTTTGCAAACTGGAGCAGGCTCCTATACCTTTAATGGTTGAGTAAAAAAAGGGATTTCAGGGGGTATTGCTTGGTACAATGTTGCATGACAAGCAACATAGCTGAAATTCATTCTTCAACACAATCATTAAAGGGTCCTCTCCAGTTTTCTCCTTATGATTACTATTGTTAACAAAGTTTGCGTTTACTCAGTCTCTATGTTAATCATTCTGTAAGTTCAGATCTGGCATGTTTCTAATGTACTAATATATTATTGTTTTATATATAAGTATATAACAATATACTTATATATATAATATTGTTATATATAAGTACTGACTTAGGAGCTGTAGACTTAAAACATTTTTCCTGATTTAATCTCAGTTAAATGATAATTTGCCAGCCTGTCCAACTCTATCTGTATGGTTAGGGTGGCTTAATACATTTTCAGTAATAACTTTATTTGCTTCAGGACATTTCAACCATTTTCTTCTTTAAAGATACCTAAAACAAATGTGAAATTCTTCTGAGAAAAAAAAGACCATGGAGGTGGGGGAGAATTTTTGCTGGAAGTGGTTCTGTGTCATTCTGTAACAGCATTTCTGGGGCTTGTGAGTGTTATACTTGTGTATACTGCAGCTCTTGCTGCCCTTGTCTGTCATTCCTGTCAAAATTGGTGAAGCTGCTGCAACTCTTGACAAAAACTGGTGATGGTGATACTAGTCTCCCTCCCCACTCCCTCTCTCCCTCCCCACATACACACACAAACAGAGCTGGATCTTTTGGCATTTTCTTCTGGAAGCAGAGAGACACTCTACTCCGTGGACTGGCAGCGATCTGTAATGCGGGAAGGTATTCTGAGAACCCCGCCCCCCTGTGTGGTGACGTCCTGGGGGTGTGGCTTTCTGAAGCGCCAAGTCAGCCTAGAAGAGGTTGCTAGGCAACCAAAAAAACTCCTCAGGAAAGAAACCCAGCCCTGTAGTGCGTGAGAGGGACTGGTAGCCGAGGGGAAAAGTTTTATAAAGCCAAATACCTGTTGGTATTTATTCCTTCAGTGAGATTCTAGCCGAAGAGAGCAAGGGAGTAGAGTCCCTTAGCCAGTCAGAGAGTGTGACTGTGTTGGGAGGATTAATCCTCAGTGGAAGCTTAGTGGGAGGCAGAAGAGTAATTGAACCCTAGTAGAATCTGATCAGAGAATGTGACCTAGACTGGGGGTTGATCCTTTGGTGGGAGAGTACCCAAAGAGCTGTTTATTGTATTTGCACTTTAGATGTGAGCCTAAAGATATAAGTGATCTGTCTAGAAAGTACACTGAAGAAATGCATCAACCTTGAACTGCATTTGAAATCTGAAATACTACTTTATTCTGATTGTTATCTTCGTAAATGTTACAGTTTATTTTTATCAAAACTGACTCAGCTGAGTTGTATACATTATATAAAGTAACACAGAAAACATGCTACCATAAATCTATTAAGTGGTTCTAATCAAACATTGAAAACCTTCACCCTTTTCAACAAAGGTGGTGTTATAAGGGGAGGAGGCAGAGCTGTGTGGTAAAGACAGGGCACCTTATCAGATTGGGAACTGCCACACCAACCTTAAGAGATGTAAGGGCTCTTCTTTCTTTCTTTCTTTCTTTCTTTCTTTCTTTCTTTCTTTCTTCTCTTTCTCTCTCACACACACACGTCACAGGTCTTTTTCACCTTCCACAATTGCAGCCCTTTGATTCCTTTTCAAATGCCATGGCTGCATCCTGTGTAGTCTTGGGGTTTGCAGTTTGGTCTGAGGCACTAGAGCTCTCTGGATGAAATGAAACTACAAACCCTAGAACACCACAGAATAGTGTCAGGGTAGTTAAAGGGCATCAAAATACTGTAATTGTGCAGTGTGAAAGAAACCCCAAACTGCAGTGGTGGAAGCTACAGTGGCCTTGAGTTTCATAAGGGGAAGCTGCATGCAGACTTGTTGACCCCCAGGAAGCTGCCATGTCTGCTACAATGAAAGAGATGGGTTGAAGAAAGAAGATGAGTGGTTGCAAGGAGAGGTGTGATGGTCCTAGTGTCCCCCTGTGTCCACACCATTCCAACTGATTGCCTTACATATACCAGCAGTGACACCATTCTATTTGCATACTTGGAGTGTTTGGCCCCCCCATGCAGCTCAGCGCAACTCAAGTAAGCAGGGAGGGTAGTGATCATTTGTTGAGCTCAGTAGCCTTGTATGGTGCCATCTTAAGCCCAGCTGAAGCCAGGTCTTACTAAGGTGGTTGTCTGTCAGTCCCTGCCAACAACTCATATGGCAATGTCATAGCCCTTACTGATGGAGGTGATCACTTGACATCTGCAGATTGGTGATCTTGCAAGGGAAAGACGCTTGTGCAGAATTCCCAGCTGGCAACATGAAGCTACTATGAACAGTTTAGTCTGTTGTATGAGTGGCTGTGGAACTTGTAGTGGCATGGGGTGTGTGTTTCTGCAAATAGGTTGGTAATGTCATGGAGGAACAGGGGGAGCCTGCTGGTTACCACTGGAAATCATGGGATGGGCCTTCTTTCTTGATCAGCAGGGAATGGGATAAGAACTATGTCCTACAGATATGAGTGAGTGGAGTGTGAAGAGCAAGGGTGTCAAGGCAGTAGGCAATAGCACACAGTCTCTTCACCTGGGTATATAGTAAGCATTTGTGAGGTAGCGCAAGAAAACAGAGGCCAGTAAGCCTTGAGTGCTCAATCAGTGTAGCTCAGCCAGAGCTGTTCTGCCTGTGTATCTGTTTTTTTTTCACTGCCATATTCATCATTCCAGTGAACTAGTGAGGCTTCTGAAGATCTCTTTAATCAGTGGTCTTCACTATAGGATTATATCCTATGTGCCTTAAATCTGAGCAGCCAGTTAGAGCAGGCTGAGGGCCAAAATCCCGTTGATGGAGAATGTCAAAGCAGTAATCTGGGTACAGTGTTTATTAAAAGGGCATGGCATTGGCACTAGCACTGAAGCTAACTTTGGAAAATATATCTTGTTAAACACACACGACACACACAGTTTTCTTTAGCAGATTGTTTGCTCTGTAAGGGTCTTATAGAACAAAGCAGTGATCAGACTGAAGATTCTAAGGAAGAGACAATCAGAATCTAGTTTGATTTCCAAAGAACATGAGTCTCGTTTTTGACATCAAGATGAAAATTGGATTGCAGAAACCCTGAGAGCTTAGCAACACACTTTGTAATAAAAATTGCCTACTGATTAGGAAGCCTGGAGATATGCAGTTGTTAAACCACCTCTGAGTATTCCTTGCCTGAGGCCATTTTCACCTTACACTGTTACAGTGCTATTATTCCACTTTCAACATCCCATGAAATCCTAGGGTTTGTGGTTTAGGGAGGATCCTTTAGAATTCTCAGCCAGAGAGTGCTTTGGCCTCAGTAAACTACAAACCCCAGAATTCCACAGGATGTTGAAAATGGAATAATAGCACTATAATAATAATAATAGCCCTATAGCAGTGTAATGCAGAAATGGCCTAAGAAAACCCTATGAAATTCATGGAGGGGCCATGAATCAATCTGAAGGCACGTACACACATGCAGAGTATGCTGCAAAAGAGTAAAAAATCTAATCTGGGATTTCTCCCTAAATATATCACAGGAGTAATTTATGCAATTGGAATGCAATTTTTTTGTGCTATGGCAGATTTAACTGTGGTGGGAAGTTCATGCAGATAATTCCTGTGCAGTGAGTACAAGATATGTCCTATATATCCGTGCCTAGGAGTCTGTAAATTCAGTTGATAATGTTCCACTGAGCGCTGAAGTTTAGATCAAAGAAATTTTCCCATTAATTAGTGTGAGAACATTTCCTTCTTATGATGCTGATCTTAGGCCATTTCTGCAGTAGGCTGTTATAGTGCTATTATTCCACTTTCAACATCCTATGGAATCCTGGGATTTGGAATAAACTGTAAACCCCAAGATTCCATAGGAAGTTGAAAGTGGAATAATAGCTCTATAACATTCTATTGCGGAAATGGCCTTAGATTCTAGCTGATTTGGGAAGCAAAAATCAAGTGGGACTTTTCTGTCATGTAGGTTGTCCCCTCTAGCTCCCTTTGCTGGTTCTTGTTTTCAGTACATAAGGAAGGGAAGGGGGGGAGAGTCTAATGTTATTTTTAAGACTAATTACTTTATTTCAGCTTAAGCTTTTGCATTTGAAGAAAGAGGCTGCAGTCTGCAAAAGCTTGTGATGTATCAAATTCATCAGCCTTAAAAGTTCCTTCTTTCATTCCTCTCTTTTTTAAAATACTGAAATAGGCTAACATGCCCAGCTCTTTGAAGATTGGTATTCATACTTTTCCTTTTACAACTTCTTTTCATGCTTGTGGACAACATCATTTAACTTCTAACCTGAAAATGCATACCCTCCAACATTTCAGAGATGAAAACTGGGATACACGTGGCCAAGCAATATCCGAGTGTGGTTAAGATGGCAAAAGTAATTAACGAGGAAGAACAGACAAGCTAGGAAACACTGTAGCAGTTTGCTTTTGCGTGATCCTATTGTGAAGAGAATGATTCTGCCTCCTCCTCTCCTTTCTTGCTGCTGAGTTAATTGAATGCAAACTACTTTTGCACTTTGAACTCAGTTTGCAGCAACTGAAGTAAGCCGAAGACAAAGGGAGAAAGTGGGAGAAGGAGACAGAAACTGGGACATTTTAAAAGCCTCTGAAAAAGTGGGATGGCTGAGGATTAATTGAGACTGTCCCTGCTAAATTGGGACAGTTGGAGGTGTGAAAATCCCTTTCCATTTTTGTGAGCCCGTTTTTAGGCCACAAAACTGAAGAATGAGAATTTCAGTGGCTTTCTCAATGGATGGAACAAACTCTTTTAAAAATTGAAGTGAGGATTTATTTCAGCTTGACTGTATCTGATGCAGGTATCTGGTTTGGCCATGGAGTTAATGGAGCTCTTGTGTTTGTCAGTTATTATAGAACAGCAGCTGAGTTGTGGTGTTCTGGAGGCCGCCCCTGCCTGCCCCCCAAGATTCAGATTTTTTTCCAGCCTACCCACACTTCTGAGTTTGATGTCCCAACCCCAGAATAATGAGTCCTTATTTCACAGGCCTGGAGGAAGCAGTAAGGGGAGCAACTTGATGCAGGTCAAGCTGTCATCCACCTCCTCAGCCTTTTCTTGGGTGAACTGCCTGAGCCCATAGAGCAGTCCAGTTATTTGGGTTGCTCCCCTGCTGCTCAAGACGGGAAGGTAAACCCAGGTAGTAATTCCAGCTGAAGTCATGGAACCCTACAGGAAGGAGTTAAATTCGTGGGTCAGCCTCAAGAGCTGCCCCTTTCATGGCCCACCAGGTCACATGACTCTAGAAGACTAGATTCGGAGACTTACCCTGCACCCTAAGTGGGTGCCCAAGGCATCCACCAGAGCTGATATTTTGCCCCTTACCTTCCACAGATAAGAGACAAGCGTCCACTTAGTCCCTTTCCCCCAGCAGGTGAGCCACAATGGCCCTTACCCCCTGCTGCAATTCTTATTCCCATCTTCAGATAGGTGCACCCCATCAGCCCTGTACAGCTCTGGCTGGTTGAAGACCATCGCAGGATGGCAAATGAAGTACCCAAGGCCCTTAATGAGCACATTTAGAATTTCTCTGTTGGCCCTTCTTTGGGCAACATCCATATGCTTTGGGTCTTTATCCTCTGCCCATACCTGGCAGGGCAGTATAGCAGAAAAAGCCAATATGATGTGGCTCTTTATGCTTCCTCTCCAGCTCTCTATTTGTTCACAGAGAAAAACCTGATAAATTACAGGTTCAACACTATTTGTCAAAGATTCACTCTGCTTCCTGTATTAGAATCAAATGGAGCTGTGTGGAGGATTCCACGTAGCTCCCAGATAGCATTTTGAAGAGTGGAACACATGGCACAGAGCAGTACTTCATTGCTGGATGTTGTGATTTATTTAATAGAAACATATTGAATGTTTTATTAGTTTCTCTAAAGTTGGCGGCAGCTCCAGGAAACCACCCCAGCCAAAACATTCTTCTCAAAGGAGATAAAAATAGTAAATAATTTTGCTTTGGTCACAGTCCATACACCAGGCTCTACCATTATAGTTCTATTAATCAGTTTTGATAACTCAGTCAAAAAACTCTTTAATACTATGCAATTATAGTGCTATGATTCCATTTGGACTGTCGTGGCTCCATCCTAGAGTATTCTGGAATTTGCAGTTGAGGGGGTCCCATTTAGAATTCAGAGCCAGAGAGCTCTTAGTGCCTAACTAAACTACATATTCTAGGATTCTGTAAAATGCAGCCATTACAGTTTAAATGGAATCACAGCACTATAATTAAGCTTTGTTAACTGTGTGCCTTTAAGTCATTGCAGACTTACGGTGATCCTAAGACAAATCTATCACAAAGTTTGAATGGCAGACTTTGGTCCTTTTCGCACTGTACCCGGTGCTGCTGGCATCATGCGAGGATCATGCGAAAAGCCTCTTGCAGGAGGGAATTGTGTCCTCTGCGCTTCCCTCCACACCAGCTCTGTGCTGGACGGAAAGAAGCGTAACAACTTTGCCCCTTCCTTCTGCAGCACAGCTGGATCCTTTCTCAGGCTGCTCTGGGGGAGCAAGCGTGGCCATCACGCTTCCTGAGGTTCCACATGCCGGGTAAGTGTGGGAGGGATGTGGGGGAATTTGCAATTGCACATCATTTTCAGCAAAGAGCCGAAAATGATATAATACCTGATTGCTGCAGGATCGCTACGGGAGTGATGCATGATCGCGAGAATATCACGCGGAACCATCCTCGCGATTCCGCGTTGCTCCTGTGGCCATTTTGCGTTCGAAGTCACGTGCGAAAAGGGCCTTTGTTCAGAGAGGGTTTGCCTTTGCCTTCCTTTGAGCCTGAGTGTGAGTTGCCCAAAGTCACCCACTGGGTTTCCATGGTCAAGCAGGGATTTGAACCCTGGTTTTTCAGTATTCTCGTTTAATGTTGAAACCACTATACTATGCTGGCTCTCTTTGTTAACTGTGAACCCTGAAATTTAGGATCCTCTCCAAATCTGTGCCAAAGTTTTGTCAACATTTTGCAGTGTTTTTCAGCACCCCCCGTATTTTTCAACACCCTCAAAGCTGAGAAATTGATGTCTTATTCTCACAGTGAACTCCCCAAAATCCAGTGTTGTCTGATTTGTTTCAGACCTGTGCTAGAGTTTTACAAACATTTTGCAGAAATTTGTAGCAAACTCTAACGTTTTGCAGTGCCACTAAAACTGAGTAAGACGTGTCTCAAAACAAGGTTCACAGTAAACCCCAAATCTAGCATTATCTGATCTCCTTCTTTTCTTGCTAGGTCAACAGAAAAGGACACATGAAAAACTGCCCTATGTTCCGACCCTCCAGCTTGAAGTTATCTGTGATGACTGGCACTGTTTTCTCCATGATTTCAGATAGAAGTCTTCCCCAGCTGTACTTAAAGTTGCTGAGGAACCTTTGCTCACAAACCACATAGTCTACTGCACTCGTTTCCCAATGCACAGACAGGAGCACAGTAATTTTGAACTGGTCTGGCAGATAGCATTCTCTCTTCAAAGAGACGGGCAAAAGCTCTTTTACATTCTTCAAGAAGGGCATCAGAATGATGGCAGGACTAAATCCAAGATCTGTAGATAATTCATGTTATTACAGAAGGCAGTATAAATCTTTTGTGATTTCTTTTTTCTCCAAAGCTAGGTAACCTGGGCAACCATTGGTCCTGTAGGTTTCTTATGCTGCTCACAAAAGCAGGGCATGCACAGTAATATCAAGTTGCTTTATACTGAGACAGGCCACTGTTCCATCTAGCACAGTGGTTCTCAACCTGTGGGTCCCCAGATGTTTTTGGACTTCAGCTCCCAGAAGCCCTGAGCATTGACCATAGTGGCTGAGGCTTCTGGGAGCTGAAGTCCACAAACATCTGGGGACCCACAGGTTGAGAACCACTGATCTAGCACAAAATGGCAGTCCATAGGTTCAGACAATATGTAAAACTGCCAGGAACTGAACTTTCTGTGTGGAAAGCAACTTCTGTGCCACTGAGCTACAGTCCTGTTTTTCCTGTCATTCTTATGTTGGTACTTTCCTGATCAAGCCTCCTATTTTCCAACATTTTCCAACACATAGTCTCATAGTTATCACAAATGCCTCCTTCCAACTTTTGTCCAAGGCTTCTTTGAAGAATTTTATGCTGGTAGTAAACGGACACCTGTTACTATAAGGAGTCAGGATGCGGAAGCCAAGATCCATAAAGATGACAGGCATGGAGGACTCTTGTTTCTTAGTTTCTGCAGCTGAAAGCATTATAATCTTAGAAAATATACACCTTTCCATGCCTTAGTGAAATACACAGTCTTGGAGGATGGTGAACTCTTCTTTGGAAGCCTTTAAATATTGACTGGATGGCCATCTTTCAAGAGTGCTATAGTTGTGTATTCCAGCATGCCCAGAGGATGCACCAGATGGCCCTTGTGGTCCCTTCCAGCTCTGTGATTCTTTGTGAGGTCACCATACTATCTTCTCTGGCTTCTGTACAAATGTACAAATGCAAAATTCTACATTTAGGCCACAAAAATCGAGTGTATAGGTATAAGACGGAGGACACACGGCTCAGCAGCACTAATGTGAAAAGGATTTTGGGATTACTGTTGATCGTGAACTGAGCATGAACCTGCTGTGTGATGCTGTAGCAAAAAGGTGAATTCTGTTATAAACTACATTAATAGAAGCATAGTTTCCAAATCAAGGGAAGTAATAGTCTCACTATATTCTGTGCTGGTCAGGCCTCATCTGGAATACTGCATTCAGTTCTGGATGCATCATTTTAATAAAAATATAGACAAGCTGGAGCAAGTTCAGAGAAAGATAATGATGATAATAAGACTGAGAAGAGGTTGAAGGCATGTTCAGCTTGGTGAAGGGAAGACTGAGGGGATGACATAATTGCACTTTTTAAATACCTCAAGGGCTGTTGCAGACAGGAGGGTGAATGTTTGTTCTCTGTTGTCTCAAAGAGTAGAACCACCAGGTCTAATGGTCTGAAGTTACAGGAGGGTAGGTTTCTACTGAGCATTAGAAAGAAGTTCTTGACAATAAGAGTGGTTTGTCAGTGGAACCAATTGTCTAAAGAGGTGGTAGGATCTCCTTCTCTGACAGCATCGTCAAAAGAGGCTGGGCAGCTGCCTGCTGGGGATGCTTTAGCTGAAGATCTTGCTCTGAACAGATCTGGACTCAGTGGCTCATGAGGCCCCTTCCAACTCTGTAGTTCTGTCCACTTTCTTTGCAAGGATAAGGAGAAAGGACCTAGGCTAGGGATGAATGCTATCTGAAGCCATCTTTCTGTAAAATAGAAGCATCCATAGAACAGACAGTGATAAAGGGGATCAGAAAGAAAGAATGAGTGAGTGCGAAGGAGACCTGAAAACAGCAAGAGGAATGGGTCATGAGAAGACAGAAAAAGAGCTTCCATTTGTTAGAGCCCTTTATGTTTGATAGATTGTCTAGAAACCAGTCACAACTTTCATGCCTCCATGATATTTGTCTGTAAAAGCTGTTGTCAAGAAACTATGCGTGGACATCAAAACTTGTGATCTGTGTCTACTGTTCCAATTTTAGATCACATATAAGAAATTTATGAACTATTACTATTAACAAACTTTGTGGCTGCTTGTAGAGGTTCCTGTGCAGGTGATATCTTGAACATGTGCAGATCAGAAGCAGGACATGTGAGTACTAATCCTGATCTTCAGTGCCTTAATTTTACCTTGGCATATTTGCACAGGATTAAAACTTTTTTTTTGACCATTGACTATCTAATAAGTAGGCACAATGGATTTCTTACAGAACTAAATTTTCGTTCAGTGCCTGCAGATTCCTTCTGAATTTTGTCCCAAGAAATTCTACAAAACGGAAGTGTTTAAGAGCTCTTCCTAATTTTATATTTCTGGTACTTGAGCCACTTCCTTCCCTTGTGCTAATAATATTTACATAAGGAGCAAGGCTGACTTAGGAAGGGGACACACCATGAAATTTTCTTACATGCTTTGGAGTTTGAAATGGTGTCCCAAGGTTGCCATTTTATGTGTTGAAATCGCTAGCCTAACAGTTACTGTTACCAAAAAACTTGTGAGTGTTAATTAAAGGACCTAATGAGAAACATGGAAGAGCTTGCCAGTCATCAGCTGTTGCCCTTAGGAAGTGAAAAATGTGTGTTGCAGTTTCCTTTGTATATCCTTTGTTTCAGCTAACAGAGATCAGAGTTGTTTTCCAAGACACTCAGGAGCTATGAGAATGTCTGGTCACATTTTTCACACAAAATGGAATATAAATTGCCTGAAGCATGATGCCTATTACAGACTCTGTAATATATATTATGTGCTTTACTTGAACTCATAGTCTGTAATTACTGTAATGGGTCCCAGCAGGATTGGGATAAGTCTAGATAAGTTTAATATCTAGCTACTTGGCCACTACGTTTGGATGATGATTTCTATGTCAATAGGAATTTAAAGTAAAGGCATTCATTTCACACAATTATGCCTTTTTTCTCAGTTTAAACAAATGGAGAAAAGCAACCCTTTATTATCACAAAATGGAAGCTGTGCTAATATTCCTTTCTGCAGCCAAATAATGTTGAACAGTCTCCAGCCATTTGGGGCCTACCTGTTGCAGAATGGCTGGTCACAAAATTTTTGGAGAACTTTCTGCTCTGTTTAAGTGTGTCTTCTATCTGTACTTCCTCATACACAGAAAACCCAATGAGTGGGAAACCTATTTGCATGCCACCCACCCACCGATTTCTTCCTCCTGTGCAAGTTGAGGGACCTTGCTGGGGTAAGGATTTCATTGGGTATTACTTTCTTAAGAGGTAAGAAAAGCTCCAGTACTAGGAGACCTTAGAAAGAGGAAAAGGAGGCAAGGCTTTCAATAACAGACAGAAACCAGTAGGAATGGTTGGGGCCTGTGTCACCATCATCTGAGAGGCCAGGACAATTATGTATTATAATTTCCATTATGTGTTATAATATTTCAGTTATGTATTATAATTCTTAAAATTAGATGTTCCTCTCATATATTTGAAATGTCTTGAGTGCTCTTATTCAAAGGGGATCTCTGCAAGGAAAGTCTCTCTGAAATGGCAGAGTTCTTCCCTTTCCTTGCTTTTTGCATGTGTGACAGGCAGTAATTGAAAAGCAGATTATATTGACCAAGGAAGAGGATCTTGAAATAATAAATCATACTGCTAAATGGTGATTGATATGCTGTTATCCACTTCTCCCCTCCAGATAAATGTCTTGGGAATGGCAATTGGCTTCCACTTGTTGAAGATCACTAAAAAGTAAAGAAAAGAAGAAAGTGGAACATACTAACTTGTCCTTCTTCCTCATTCTCTGATATCGAGTTCACTGCATAATATCTTGTGTATTCTCATGCAGTCATGATGATGATGGTGGTGGTGGTGGTGATGATTGCTATTATTAATAACTTTATTTATATCCCACCTTTCCCCCAAAACTGAGACTAAAGGCATCTTACAAATTAAAATGATTACAATATAGTTAAAAACTTAGAAATAGAATTAAGTTATAAACAATACTGAACAATTTAAAACATACATTTAGAAAGGATAAAAAGAAGTTAAAAAGTGCAATTTAAAACAGTACAGCACCTTCTTAAAAGCTTGTTCCTTAAAAAACTTCAGTTCTAAAAGCTTATTGCAACAATAACAATGACAACCACAAGTGCGCCTGCTGACAGAAGGACAGCGAGGAGGGGGCCATTCCAGCCTTCCTAGGAAGTGTGTTCCAGAACCTAGAGGGCAGCCACCAAAAAGGTCCTGCTTCATGTCCCCACAATACTTGAGAAGGTGGTGGCTCAGAACAAATGGCCTCTCCTGAGGATCTCACAGGGAAGGGGCAGGCTCATACATGGGGATACCATCTGTCAGATAGCCTTGGGCTAAACCGCATAGGGACAGGATAGCAAAGGGGTTTGCAGCAGAGTGGAGGAAGATCCATTAGCATTACTAATCATTAGTGAATGCACAGTAATCCATCTTTGTGCCTTCTGATGAGGAGTTATGCTTAGTTAAGTCAGATCTCTGTCTTTAAAGGAGGGGAATGCACAACTTAGAATCATAGAAATGTAGAGTTGGAAGAGACCACAAGGGCCATCCAGTCCAACCCCCTGCCATGCAGGAAAACCCTCAAAGCACTCCCGACAAGTGGCCATCCAGCCTCCACTTAAAAACCTCCAAAGAAGGAGACTCCACCACACTCTGTGGCAGCACATTCCACTGCTGGACAGCCCTGACCGTCAGGAAATTCCTCCTGAGGTTCAGGCGGAATTTCCCCTCCTGCAGCTTGCATCCATTGCGCCTTGTCCTGGTCTCAAGAGCAGGAGAAAACAAGCCCACTCCCTCCTCGACATGACATCTCTTCAAATATTTAAACATGGCTGTCATGTCCCCTCTCAACCTTCTCTTCTGCAGACTAAACATACCCAGCTCTCTAAGTCTGTCCTCATAGGGCATGGCTTCCAGGCCCCTCACCATTTTGGTTGCCCTCCTCTGGACCTGCTCCAGCTTATCCATATCCTTCTTGAATTGGGGTGCCCAGAATTGGACGCAGTATTCAAGATGAGGTCTAACCAATGCAGAATAAAGTGGTACCAATACCTCCCTCGATCTAGACACCATACTCCTATTGATGCAACCAAGAATTGCGTTGGCCTTCTTGGCTGCCGCATCACACTGCTGACTCATGTTCAGCTTGTGGTCTATGAAGACTCCTAAATCCCTTTCACACGTACTGTTAGCCAGCCACGTGTCCCCCATCCTATATTTCTGCATACCATTTTTTCTGCCTAAGTGTAGGACCTTACATTTCTCTCTGTTGAAATTCATTTTGTTAGCCTAACCTAACGATGTTAGGTTTCTTACTGTAACAGTTCAGAAAACCTTGTCCTTGTGAACACTGCATTTCAGCTTGATAAGATAACCAGAATTTGCACAACCTCATATTTCAGCAAAGTTGCAAGATATATGGAAAGGAAATGGAGGATTTGTACTTCCATTTGCAAAATTGAGATTTGTCACAAGTGGTGTTTTCATTTAAGCTACAGAAACAATGTACAGTTGGCCCTGCACATCCACTAGGATTAGCGGCGCAGGACCCCTGCAAAAGTAAAAAATCACAAATATCAGAATGTGTGTGTGTGTGTGTGTGTGTCTGTGGTAAGGAGGTTGAGGCATGGTGAGGAGAACGGGCATGCAGGGTCCACACCAGGCCAAGGAAAAGAGAGGGAAGTGGGGGTTGGCATGGGGTCCCTTTACTTCCTCTCTCTTGCCTATCTCCTTCCTTGGGTGTGGAAAGAATCACAAGAGGGTTCGTTGTGTTGAGCAATTGGGCTGTGAACCCTCCTTAGCTGTCCAGGAAGTGGCTGGTGGAGAAGGAAGAGGACCAGAGGTGAGTTTTAAAAGGCTGTGCAACAACCTGATTGGAGCCTAGAGGGAAGGTTCCTCTGAAAAAAGAAGCACTGGGAGGGGCAGGGGTCGAAGAAACTCGCAGATAAATCTGTGAAAGTAAAACCTGCAAATATGGAGTGATGTCTGTACTTTGTCCTGCATTGTTACATTTTTTTAGAAATAGCCATTTTCATGAAGATATTCATTTCTAAAGTTAATAAATCCAAAATGGTCTGGTTTAAGAATTTCATTAAGGATCTGTTAAAAAATGACACAAAGTGAGACAGAATCCAATCTTTACCCAAAGACTGAAACAGAATCATCCATTTTATGGAAGATGGGATTTCACAGTAGTAGAATAGGTAGACATGGGATTCAAATATGAGTTTGAGAAACTTAATTTAATCTGTTGTGGTTTCCTTCACACGAGTATCACTCTTTGTCAGTGGGTATATTATTCCTTTTATCTAGTCTTATGTCTTTTATGCACAAGTTGGAATATGAGCTGTTATTCTTCCCATCATTAGACAATATATAGGCAGATTGCCCATTTAGGGTTAATTATGTTTTTAAGAACATCTAAATAATGCCCCAGAGCACCTACAGTATAATGTATTTTTGTCATTAAGGCACTTAGATTCAGTACCAAGTTTAATCAAGCTAGGCTAATTAAATCCAGAAGAAGCTTTTTAAGGTGGTTCCTAGAATAATATGCATGAGTGAAGAGATTTAGTTTTAAAACTTATTTCTTTTGCCTCTTGAAACTAGGTCCCCTTTCAAACTACAGATTAATAGTGCTATGATTCCACTTTAATTGCTGTGGTTCCATGCTGTGGAATCTTGTGATCTGCAGTCTTAGAAAGGACATTTAGAATTCTAAGGCAGAGACCTTCCCAAACTACAAACCCCAGGATTCCGTAGGATGTTACCATGGCAGTTTAAGTGGAACCATAGTGCTGTAATTGTGCAGTGTATTTCTGAATGTGCAGTTCTGAATGTCTCAGTGGCAGACAGGAATGCTTGTCAATTGCAAGTATAAATTAGAGGGGAAACTAGTGTGGTTTCAGTTGAAGTTTTCGTGGTTTGTTAGTGTAGTTGACTGTTTTGGGCCTTTCTGCCCATAAAGCAGATGCAAAACAATAGATTACCGTGAGCATTCCATGAGGCTAAATCTTTGACAGCTGTTGATCAGAAAAGTGGGTAAGATATTGAGCTGGGAGGAATCTGATAATTATTTGCATAAAATTTTCTCAACAAAAACTTCAACATGGCATGCACACACACAAGTAATTTTAAGACATTTTCCCTTGCAGGAAAAAAAAATATGAGGAAGGTGTTTTTGATGTAACAACATAACCCTACACATGTCTACACTGAAGTAAATCCTGTTGAATTTAGTGAGATAAATATGGCCATTCCACACTAGACTGTTATAGTGCTATTATTTCACGTTCAATATCCTATGGAATCCTGGGATTTGCAGTTTAGGGAGGGGCCTCAAAGGATCCCCAGGATTCCATAGGATGTTGGAAGTGGAGTAATAGCACTATAACAGTCTAGTGCGGAAATGGCCTGTGCAGAGAGAGTTGCAGCCTAAATAGGGGAGTATTGTGTCAATTAATTTCTAGGCCTCTGAAATTACTTGTTTTCAGTGTTTATGGATTGCTGTGTGTATTTTTAAAATATAGTCAATACACAGACGGAATCAGAATAAACTGCAGAAAAATTATTTTCAAATGCTGAGGAATGTAATTCAAAAGCGAAATGAACTTTCTGATCTTGTTGTTGTGTTCCTTCAAATTGGTTCCAACTTATAGCAACCCCATGGTGAACCTATCATGTGGTTTTGGGAGGCTGAAAGTATGTGGTGCACCCAAGGTCACCCAGTGGGTTTCCAGTGCTGAGCTGGGGAATCAAACTCTGGTCTCCAGGATCATAGTCTGACACTCAAACCATTACATTATGATGGTGCTTATTAGTGTATGACCTATAATTTTTAAAAATATTTTGCTGAAGAGTGGAAAATATGAAGTGCATAATAACCCAGTATAGGGCAGTGCGTGACATGTAATTGATGAAAATAGTGACTTGTATTTAAACTCCATAATTTAAATGTACAGAGAATCTCCATCAAATGAAAAAGAGCAACACCTCTGCAATTTTCTTGAATTGGTGAGCATCCTCCATTATGTCTTAGCACAGCACAACAGAATTAAAGGCCCACAGGTTTTTTTAAACTCCTATCCCTAGAAGTCCACACCCCTACCCATCAACCTAGCAAAAATGGCTATTTCTTCTTCTGGAGATGCTAACCCCCTGTTGCACCTTATTTTACTCAACCTTTGCACCACAAGTGGTTTTACAAAACCAGAAGTGGATTCTTGCCCAATTATAGATTTATTTTGGGCGGCTGGGACAGACAGTGTTGGATAAAAAATAGGCGTCTGTACTTCCACAGCTTGCCCAACACTGATTTAAGAGGCATAGGGCAGGCTTTGGGAGTCTGAGCACTGGGCAGTTACTAAGTCTGCTGGCTGAATGATCCCCATATCTAATTTACTCTCTAATGGGTTTGTTTACATTTTAAACTAAGTTTTTTTTGAAAGCTTTTTTTTTTTACACTTTCTGTGGCAGGAAAAATATATTATAATGTCCTGGATTTTTATCTTCCTGCTGAGTAAATGGAAGGGATGAATTCATTCAGCTCCATTATTGGTTCTCATGTCAGTAGTGAGGTGGTGAATCCATTCTTGAGGTTGGGTAGCATTAAAGGAGATATCTAAGGTGCTGGAAACTTTTAGGATAGGGTTCAGCATCTCAGAGACTTCTTTTGCAGCTTCAATTAAAACTTGGAGTGGATTCACTGTCCTGTTACTGTGAGAGTCACCAGTCCCCATATATTTTTCTTCTACTACTCAGCTCTTCTATTTTTTCCTCTGTGCTTTATCACTGGGGCCACGATGCTTTATTGCTGGAGTTCCTTTGTACATGGATAGCTCTGAGGAATGGAGCTACTTTATATTTACACGATTCATTGATATCCTATTCTTTCACGTATGGGCATAGAGTGTTTTATGCCCATCCTGAATCTTTTGGTTGAATCCAACCACTTTAACTGCTACTCAGAACTTACACATAGGAACTTATAATATTCATTGTTGTTGTTGTTAACTGCCAGGTTGACCTCAGCCTATAGCGACCCTATGAATGGGAGATCTCCAAGCCGTTTAGCATTACTTTAAAAAAATGTATTTATTTGTAGTCTGTTCCTTCATTACAGGAAATCAAGCTGTCAAAGAAGGACTGATGATTTGGGGACAGGGTGTATATATTAGCACAGCAGTTTAAAGGTGATAACTCTAGAATCATTGCTGTAAGGAGAGCCAATTCTTTTCTGAAATTTAGAAGCCCTTCTAGTTACATTCTAATTGAAACTATTGTAGATTTACTGCTGAAATGTTTGCGGAATAATAACAAACTTATACAATTAAAAAGAAGATAGTTCTGCTTAATGGAAATAGAGATTCAGATCTTCAGATTTGGGTTTTGTTTTTTTTTCTTTACAATATTTTTATTTAATTTTAACACACAAAGACAAAATGAAGTCAATGTACTTATCAAATTCTCATTCAGTCATTCTTCTAACAAATCTTGATGTCCTTCTGGCAATTCCTGGTATAAGTTTCTTTTAATCGTCGTATCTCTTCTACAATCTATTATTAACAAACTCTAAATTAACCAGCATGAAGATAATCTAATAAATTTAGCCAAATTATACTTTAATCCAAACATATATAATACATATATTTAAAAAAAAAAGAAAATATTGCATTACTCATCTTCAGTCCTTAAAACCAGCTATTGCCTCATCTCCTGAAATATTTTGGATATACTTGAATACATTGTCTCATTCAGTCACATAGTGATCTAATCTTCCTGCTTTAATTAAACAAGTCAATTTGTCCATCTGACGCATATACATTAATTTTAACAGCCATTCATTTATTTTAAGGAGAGAGTTTTATTTCCATTTTTGAGCTGGGATGATCCTAGCTGCCGCAGACACATAAAATATTAACTTCCCATACCTTTTTTTCCAGTTTATCCTTGATTATCCCTAACAAATACATTTCTGGTTTCATTTGTATCTGCATCGTTAGAATTTTCTGGATCTGTAAGTGAATGGATTCCCAAAATGTTTTATCCTTTTCATATGACCACCATAAGTGAAAGAAAGTACCTTTTTCAACATTACATTTCCCACATTTATAATTTTTGTACAACTTGAATAGTTTATCAGACATCATGTATCATCTTATATAAATTCTCTCTTAAGGCCCTTTCTGCGCCTTACCTTTTTCCAGCACTGGGGTGCAGGGATTGCGTGAGCAGCCTCCAGCGAGAGGCTCTTGTGTCCCTGCTGCTTCAGCTCTGCACGAGCTGCCTACTTGCGCGAGAGCCCCGCCTTTTCCTTCTGCAGTGCACCCTGGGACTTTCCCAGGCTGTGCTGGGGCAGGAAGCATGGCCGGCATGGCTCTGGAGGCTCCGCATGCCAGAAAAGTGCACGCGGGGCCCGGGAGCAACGCACAATCGTGCACCATTTTCAGCTTCTGGCTGAAAATGAAAAGGTGCGCGATCGGCGCCCGCTGGCCCCTGGAGCTTTGCGCAATTGTGAGTGCTTCGTGCAGATTGCTCCTCACAATTGCGTGACACTCCAGGTACCCTTTCGCATGGAAAATGCCGTGCAGAAAGGGCCTCAGTCTTCTCCTTCAATTTTGAGTAATCTTTTGTTCTTTAAGTCAATTAAATATTTTGTCCGTTCCCAACTTCTTGTGTAATAGTACAATTTAAAATTTGATAGACCAAGAACACCTCTTTTCTTTGAGTCTTGAAGGACTTTGATTTTAACTCTTGGCTTTTTCCCATCGCATATGAAATCTGTAACATCTTTCTGCCAATTCTTGAGTACTATTTCATTAATTAGAATTGGTATTGTTTGGAACAAAAATAGTAAACGAGGGAGAATAGACATTTCAATTGCTGAAATTCTTCCAAGAACAGATAATTTCAGGGCTTTCCAATTTTTTATATTCTTTTTGACTTCTGCCCAAATTTTTTCATACTTGTTTTTGTATAGATCATAATTATTCTTAGTTAATATGATTCTGAAATATTTAACCCTTTTATTTATAATACATCTCGGTCTCATTTGTATTTCCATCTGTTCTTCCTTCCTCATGTTTTGGTAGTGCGCTTGTTTTGTTTTCATTAACTTTAAGGTCAGAGATGGTTGTTATTTCCTCCAGAGCATCTATACTTTCCAAGAGATCTTCCAATGATATTAACAAACCATCAGCAAATTCTCTCATGCTATATTCTCATCCTTTTGTTTTAATCCTCTTCATCTTGTCATATTGTCTTATTCTTCTATTTAAGATTTCAATTAGAATCAGAAACAGTAAAGGAGATAAGGGATAGCCCTTCTGAGTTCCTCTTTGTATAATTTCTTCTTTTGGTTTTTCCCCCTTAACTATTATTTGAGCTGACTGGTTAGATTGCTTTGATCCATTTTAAACCTTCCTTTCCAGTTTTTATCTGATTTGAAATTTCAAACATGAAGTCTCAATTGACACTATCAAACACTTTTTCTATATGCAAAAAAATTAAGGCCAATTTTCTTTCCAGATGCCACTCAAAGTGTTCAATAATATTCAAAACTATTCTTGTATTACCCTTTAGAGGTCTTTTAGGAAAGAATCCACATTGGTCTTCATGAATCCAGTTTTCTAATATTCTTTCAATCTGTTTGCCAGTATAGATGTAAAATTTTTATAAACTGTATTTAATAAAGATTGTAGTTTTTTGGGATTTATAGGGTCCCGATCTTCCTTGTGTATTAAAACTATATTGGCATCTTCCAAGGTTCTAGGGATTTTACCTTCTAAGACTGTATTGATAGGCTGCTGAAACGGTAAGATTATTTGATCTTCAAAAAATTTTATAATATAGTGCTGTAAATCCGTCTGGACCAGGTGCTTAATCTTTTTCATATTGCTTAATTGCTTCCGCTATTTCAGCAACAGTTATTGGGTGATTCAATTTTTTGCTTCGTGTATCAGTCAATTTGGGTATCTTTTGTTTAGATAAGAATTCATTAAGGTCCTCTTTATTCCTTTTTGTTCCTTATATAAATCAGAATATAAATATGTCAATACTTTAAAAAAATGTTATCCCCTTTTTAGATGTTCATGATTAATGACTTCTCTCTACTTTTTCTGAATTTATAATATGCAAAGTATTTTCCATCCGTATTCACTGATTCAGAATAGTTCTGTCTTACATATGACATTTTCTTCCTGATGTTTGCTCTTAGATCTAAATCAAGTTGCTTTTGAAGTATCTTAATTTCTTCTCTTATTTCTTTTCTTGATGAGTAGTCTTTCACTTCTGCTTCTTTCTTTTCAATTTGTTCATTAATTCTTTATTTTTTTTGTTTTCTATTTAGTTCATAACTTTATTGAATAAAGAAGCCATGCTTTACTAGCTTCCCTAACTATATCCATGCTTTTAAATTTTTGCCAAAATATAATTGTAATATTTTTAGCTTTTAATATCTTCATCCTGAAGCAGTCTATCATCCAAATGCCAACTATAGTCTTGTTTTATTATTTTTTATTAACCAATAAAATTGGGTTGTGATTCATAAATTTCTTGGAAGAGTTTCCATCCTGTTAAAGTTTTAGAAATTAAGAACATATGTATTCTTCATAGAGAATTATGTCTGTCATAGAAAGAATATGAATTCTTTCTCAGATGTCTTCACACATCCACCATGTCTAGATTTTCCATAAATTCACCAAAAGACTACAGGAATTTCCCTTGAGTCATTTTTATTTTCTTGTCCAATTTTCTTTTTAAAAGAGGGTCAGTAACTCCATTCCAGTCTCCCAGCAGTGTAATAGTCTCATAATTTTGTTCCAATATCTTTACCATTAGTTTTCTATATAATTTATCTATATTTTGATGAGCGCCATACACTCCTACTAAGGCTTTTTGTCCTTGCCAAGATATTTCAACTCTTATATAGTGTCCATTCTTGTCATTGAAAATTTCTTTGGCTTCTATTCTAGGATTTATATAAATAATCATTCTTTTCTTGTTTTCTGTTGCAGAGATGAATTCATTTCTTATTTTTTTGCTACAGAGTAAATTTGTTTTGCACTTTTTGATATGTATTTTTTGAAGATATTATATATCACATTTCTTTTATAAATGATATTATATACCATATTTCTTATTATTTAAATAATGAAATATTTACCTATGTTTCTGAAGTGTATTTATTCCTTTTATGTTCCAAGATAATACTTTCATTTTTTGTTTTTCCTTTCCTTTCTTTTAATCCTTTTTTCCCCATATATTCAGTTACTTTTTTGATGGTCTGTAATTGATCCTCTCTTTCCTCTAACAACAACAACAACTCCTCCTCCTCCTCCTCCTTCTCCTCTTCTTCTTTTTCTTCCTCTTCCACTTGGCTCTTTGGCTCTCTTCTGGGCACCCCTTCCTTTTGATTTCTCCTAATGTGTCCTTCTAATTCATTTTCATATCATTTTCGTACTTTTTCCAGAATTCCTTCATCTTCTCTAGTGAACTGATTTTGAAAAAAATATCTTTAAATCTAAATAGTAGTAGTAGTAGTAGTAGTAGTAGTAAATTTATTTTGTTACCCACCCCCTCCTCAAAGCTCGAGGTGGGGTACAACAAAGGTTAAAATACAGTTAAAACTAGCATACCAATTAAAAACACATTAAAATTAAAATACATTAAAATAAACATTAAATGAAATGCCTTCTAATTTACCCCACCTTTAGGGAATTCTGTTACTTCTTAATTGAGAAATTAAAGCTTTGTGATTTCATCTTTTTCTGAGAAGTCTAATTGGAATATATTTAAAAAATATCATTGTTTCATCTTCAAGTATAAAATTGGTTTCAAAATTTCACTAAAGAATTTGTTTTCTTGTCCTCTTTCTTGTGAAATTGATTACAATATGTCTTGGGAGATTCTTCTGATTTGCTATTATAGAATTAATTCTGAGTATTTTATCTATCTCCTGTTCACATTGTTGACCGGTCTGTTGTAAAAATTTTGCCAAAGCTGGTATTAGAAGCTTGTATAAATTTTCATTGGTTTGTTCTTTCCTCTCTCACCTAATGAATTTTAATATATTTTATATTCTAATAAATTTAATGATTTTCCTTCATATATACTCAATTAAAACACAGTTATATGTATAAATATAACTAATTTCCCCCAACTTTCCCAACCTTCCCACTTCAGATTTCTCCTCACCTAGCCATGTCTCTCCATGATGTTTCTTCTTTCAGTGTCTTGTCTTGTTCTCTACTCCATTGCCACTCTTTTGTCATCACTAATTCATCCTGACACTCATCTCATCCAGTTTTCTCTCATTCTTACACGCTTATGTCATTTTCTTTGCAAAGCTGTACTGTGAGCCTCTGCTCTAATTTCTTTATATGCCCTTTATTTCTTTATATGTCTCTTTTTATATATTTCTGTTCTTTGTGGCCTTTAACTTTTACCTAATTGTGATATGACAGTGCTGATATTGCCTTGTCCTTTTGCCTCTCTTTCCAATATGATCTTAACCCCTCTGCTGCTTCTCCACATACATTCACTTTTCACAGTCTCTTTTCTTTAGTCTGTTATTGATTCCCTATCTTTCTTTCTCATTTATGTTCTTTATGGTCTCAGAACCTTCTCTGCTCACTGTCAGTCCTTGCTGATACTTCCTCATCCTTTTGTCCCTCCCTTCAACACAGTTCAAAAATCCTTTTGTCCCTCCCTTCAACTTTTTGCCTCCTCTCCTCCACTTTCTCTTCTCTTTCTGTCTTTGCCTCTCCACAAATATCTCAAACCTTCTCTTTCCTTTGTTTCCTCTTAGATATTTCTTACTTTATTTTCTTTTGTCCTTTCTCTCACTTTTACATTGTTTTTCAACACTTTATTTCATCCATTCAAAGCCCATTAATTTGGAATTGACTCCCTCCTCACCTTGGGTCAGTTAGCTGCAACCAGTTTTCACAACCTGCTGATTTAAGACATGGAATGTTAAGGTGATAATCACATCAGCAAAGTAAAATAAAAATAAAATAATGAGACTGGAAGAATGTAATTTGAAATTATTGTATTCCCCCAATATGTAAAGTTGATTTAGAAGGTGTAAAACATTTGAAGATTTTTATGACCCGACAGCGCTATTTCAGTTCTGTTAGATGAGGTGGAACAGAATTTCAGGTTCATTGTCTTGACACTTTGTTTCTATGTTTTGTTGATTTTATTATTTTTGCAAGCTGCCTTGAATTATATGAGGCATGAATATTTTAAAGAAATGAACTAAACCATATGAATTTGGATAAGCTTAAAATTTTCGTTAGGAGAGTTTCTAGAAGTTGTGATATTCCATTAAAAGAAATGTCTGCATTGGATGGATGTTAGATGTTAGAAAATCACTAACAAGTGTGCAGTTTTAAATAATTTTTGGTGAGTACTGGATTTCTGTGTTGTGTTGAGCCATAGCACACCATTACAAACTTCTTGATAATTTATCAATTCTCCTGAAACTTACATATTGAAGGGATACTTTTAAACGATGTACAGTTTATTGACAACAAAGTATTTTAATAAATACTGGGCTAAAACTAAATAACATCACTAAGGTCACTTTTCTAAGGCAAATGGGTATATAGTGGACCCTCCATACAAGTGACTTTCAGATCTGCAAATGTAAGTAATTGCAGAGCATTGCGTCCTGTACCTACAATGGTTATGTTGGGGGTGTGCCACCATTTAATAATGTGGTCAAGTTGAGGATGTGCCATCGTTTAATAATATGAGACATGAGCATTTGTGATTCTTCCCCTTTGCAAGGAGTCCTGGAACTTAATCCCCAGAGATCTGCAGGGTCCATTGTTCAGAATTTTTGATCTTGCTTAAGTTTACAGACCTTATCAAATGGCACAGTGACAGAAGCAATGGTTGACATGCATGGTATAGTGGAAGAGGAAAACATGCATTGTTATTCAGTGTTCTTACTTAGTCGATTTTGTAGGGAATGGCCTCACTGTCTAGCAAGTATGTCAAAACGTTGGGAAGTTCATGTCAATGTGTTGTGATAGAGGAAAGGATAAATTTCAGGTTAGAAATATAAGAGGGGAACAGCAAGTGTCATAACACCATTAGAGGAAGCTGTGGTTGGTCATTTGACAAGATTGGAAAAAAATTCATTCTTACAGAATTGAGTGGCAGCCTAAGTTGTGATAGCTAGTGGTTATAATAAACCATGGTAATTAACTGGAACTTGGTATTAACTGCTTCTGGTAATTGGTCTTTGCTATTACAGTCTTTCAAGCTTCCTAGAGGAGGCATTTCATTATTGTAGGCAGGCTGCTGGAGTCTCAGGGGCTTTGGCTTGATCCAGCAAGGCAGTTTGTGCATGAAGGAGACACATGGCTAAATGGCAAAGTGAAGTAGGGAGTATCCTACCCTTCAGCTGCTCCAGTTTGGCAGGGATAGCCCCAATTAATTCTCTGTTGCCCCACTTTTCAGCTGCAGTTCTTTTAAAATGTCCCGGTTTCTGTCTTGTCCCACTTTCCCCTTTTCTCTTCTGATTACTTCCATTGGTGCAAACTGAGTTCAAAGTGCAAAAATTGTAGTTTGCACTTAATTAACTTAGCAGGGGGAGGAGAGGAAGGGTAAAATCATGCCCTTCCTTGTAGGCTCAGGCAAAAGCAAATGGCTGCAGCCTCTCCTAGATTGTGTGCTCTTCCTCATTAATAACTTTTACAGGCTTGACCACGCTGTTATGTTGCTCAGATAGACATGCCCCAGTTTCCATCTGTGAAATGTTGGAGGTTAAGCAGTATTAAAAGGATGGTCCTAAGGAAAGACTCACAGTAAAACCTTAAGCTAACTTTTCACAGTGTGTGTACTGCTTCATTTAAAAAGCTGTCTTCTGTGATTCTTCAGGAGAGAAAATCCAATGCAGTCCTTTTCAGCTGGTATTACTAGCAAAGTATTTTTGAGATCTTTGTGCATTCTTCCCACAGTGGTATGATATGGGGCCTCTTTGGCCATTTCCACACCAGACTGTTATAGTGCTATTATTCCACTTTTACTGTCCTATGGAATCCTGGGGTTTACAGTTTAGGGAGAGGCCTCAAAGTGGAATAATAGCAGTATAACAGTTTGGTGAGGAAACAGCCTTTGCATCTGGCACACATTAGCAGAAGGGCTCAGGATGAATGGATGTTGCTAAATATCTTTATTTATATTAGTTACTGGAGTATAATTCTGAGTCTGTGAAACCAAAACAAGAAGTTAAAATAGATTTGTTACAGCTCTCTGGCAGAACTATAATTTATTATGAGCTGTGGGACAGAAAAGGCTCAGGCACATGTTTAAGCCTGTCATAGCTGCTTTAAGTCAGACTCTGGATTCATCTAATATTGAATGGATGGGTTGTGTGAGCTTCTGAGTGATACTGAATCCTTCTTCAGGAAATTGAACAAACCAGTAGATGCTTATGTAACTTATGGAAAACATGATTAAGGAGCACAATTATGAGCCCTACCTTAGATTTAAATCTTAAATGGTGATGGATGACAGTATGTGGTTTGGAAGTTTGAAAGCTTGTGCCACACACTCTGAATCATGACTCTTTAAAGTTTTAGTTTTGTTTCTGCTTCTCTTATGCTTCTTTGAATAATCTAGTAATGTCCCACATTTTGGGTCATTGGGATCTACTTCCTCTTTCAAAACCTGGCAATCTAAAGTATGTAAAATATTTCCATAATTGGGATGTGGAATGCTCACCGATGTGACTCTGTATCATGGCCTAACAGAAATATTAATGGAAATACAAATGGCCCAACCTTTGGCAAATCAAGTAGTTTTGTCATCCCGAAAATATTATCCCATTAAAGCTGTGTTGTGCATTGTATGTTCACTTCCTTATTATGTTGGCATCTTTACCATTTTCCATTTGGATTTTGAAAGTGTCTTTTAGAAGAACCAAAAGGCATTTGTCCTGACGTTGAAATCATTTTGTAAGGCCAGTGATATATTGAATCTTCATGCATGAGAAGATTGTCTTAGCCTGTCATCTAGGCCCATTGTGAAGTGGCTACTTATACCTATTTTCCCACGCCTTTCTCCAGTTAAACTAAACTACTCCAAACCATACTGGAAATGGGAAAGTTGCTTTTCCAAAAACTCTTAACACTTTTTGCAAGATATGGTAGATAGACTTCTGTGATGCAGGGAATACCACTACTGCCTTCCCAAACACATTTTCCCTATCAACCTTACGTCATCTGAGAAATACTGCCTTAGTAGGCAACCACACCAAACTAAGCCCAAACTATATTCTGACTTTGGGAATCTGACAAAGTTTTCTAGTTGTGTCCTTTTGTAAGGCCAACAGTATCTTGAAGCTGCTTCTTCTTGTTGTTGTTGTTGTTGTTGTTGTTGTTGTTGTTGTTGTGTGGTTTCCAGTCATTTCCAAAGGCAAGCTTATCATTTTTTTTTCTGAGTCTGAGACATGTCCAAGGTCACTCAGTGGGTGCCCATGGCTGAGTGGGGTATCAAACCCTGGTCTCCAGGGTGATAGTGCAGCACTCAAACATCTATCCCCATGCTGGTTTAGAGATCCTGAGTTTGGCAGGAAAACAATGCTAGAGGAGAGATCTGTTAAACATAACATTCTAAAGCAGAGTTTCCCTAATTTGGTTCCCACGTCTACTGTTCCTTCTCATAACAGCAGTGGTGTGTGTGCACATGCACATGTGTGAGTGAAATATTCAACGTAAACAAATGGAAGGCCATGCAAGGAGAAGGGATGTAAATAGCACATTTCTAATAATTTATTTGAATTTTTCAGTTTAAAGGAGATGCCTCCAGGTCATTCTTATAAGTGAAGTTACTTTAATACCTCTTTGTCAGTGATTTAATGAAGAGAAGTATCCAGAAGATTGCTTAGCACATTGTGATGTGATTGTGGCACATCAGTTGAGGAACATTAGCTACAGTGTTAGACTTATTCCCTCTGAAGCCTAGTAGATTAAATTCCTTTTGCTACTAGCACATCCAGTAAAGGTAACAGGAGGTACTGTTCATTTGATGGGTGCTGGTTTTGCTGAGAGTAAAGATCAGTTTATTGGATTTTTTTTCTCCCTTGTGGCCCAAAGTCATGTTTCTCTGCTCTCGCACGCAGGCAAATGTTTCTTTTGGGGTCTTTGCTGTTGCTACTGTTTGGAAGGGAAGAATGTCATTTAGAAAAGCTGAGTGACCTTCTGTATTCCAAATTGTTTTCTCTATGGAGATGAGTTTTAGCATTACCCTTCTTGGCAGCAGAAATGCTAGTGTACAGTACATTCCCAGAACAGATAGGTAGGCACATGAGCATTAAAAAAATGCAGTGGTTGTGGCTGAACTGAAAGGAAGAAAGTCGAGCTCCTCTTCCCTTCCTGTAGCCAGACGCTTCCATTCAGATCAGCATAGGCTGTGGAATCAACAACGGCATGACTGCCGATAGCAGCAAAGGTAAGAGAGATAATGCAGCAAATGAATTCGTGACAGCAACATCAGGATGAAAGCAAAAGGATCCTCAGAGGAAGCCCTAACTGAATTTATATTGCCATTTAGCTCCCCACTTGGATGTGCATTCATGTCTCTTCCGTTCAGATAGGGCGAGTGCTGGCAATTATGCCTGAGGGAAGTGGGGAGATAACTGAAATGCAAATGTGCAGCAGGAATATTCGCTAGAAAGAGCTGCTTTCTGGAGCTCCAGCTTCTCTTGATGCTATAGGCAAGAGGCTGAATGTAACAGAATACGGTGCGTAGCTGTTCTTTTCTACTTTGACATCATACGTGGTCAACATGGTGAGGGGGACTTATGGGTAGACGAGCAGTCAGTTGCTCACAGTAGGGATAAATGCAGCTATGAAGCCTTTAACCTGGAGACTTTACCAGAACCAAGCCAGTGGCACTTCTGTTGTCATTTCTGTGATTCACGATTCCTATTCTTATCACTATATACATTTGAACGAGACGAGTAGCTTTAATAAGCTGACTTTGCTTTTTCTTTCTCTCTTTGCAGCTGTCCCTCCAAAACTCAAGAAACTGAGGAGCCTAAATGCAGAAGTGGGCGCAAAGATTTCTTTGAAATGTGAGGCAAGTGCAGGGAATCCCCAGCCATCCTACAAGTGGTTCAAAGATGGGAAAGAACTGAAAAAGAGCAAAGATATCAGAATAAAATATGGAAATGGAAAGTAAGTATAAAACAGCTGCTTTTTACACACAGAACATTGAAAAAGATGTTTTTAATCTTTCATTGAAAAAAATCCTTTTCTTTTGTAAAAACTGGTTAGTCCATTTCTTAACTAAAGCAGTGCCCATTCTGAAGTGAGTTCTTACACCAAGGAGCTCAAAATGGTTCTGGTTAAAATCTACAGGAAGTTCACATTAGCAATCCATAAACCATTAAACAACTTAAACCACTTCAAAAATAATAACCAAAATGTCCCAGCAACCAGTACAAAGAGGAAAAAAATTATTGGAGAATGCTTGCATAAGAAGACACATTTTCAGTAGGGATCTGTCAGTTAGATGGAGAAGAACAGATATTTTGAAATAGATAAAAAGTCTCCTCCAAAATGTGCTGTGAGAAACATGAGGCTCTTGGGGAGTCTCATGACTGCATTGCCAGAAAGACCATAGAAATAGGAAACTAAACAACACCAATGTCATTCTCATGCAACTTAATGGGCTTGGAAATGTAATAGAAGTTGCTGGAGAGCAGAAATGAAAGAGGTGTCAAATATGTCTTTTTCAAAAAGTAATTCCTAATTAAGATGGCATTGAGGAGAGGTAGTTTGCAGAATGGAGCTAACTAACACATGAAACAGTAAAGAAACAGAATGTGGAAGGTCAGTTCATCTCTAACTGTAACACTGTCTTAATGCCACATATTTTAAGGCATATGATCAGTTGCTGCTCCACAGCATAGTTGTCTCTGTTTTTCTGCTTGGAACCAAGAAGTAGATGGCTTCTCAGTCTGCTCTGAGAAATGATGTTGTTGTATTTTTGATCAGAACAAAACTGGTGTATACCTAAGTGAGAGGCAATATATAGAGGGGAAAATCAGCCTCAAAATGAAGCAGTAATATAACATGAGCGGTGGTAAGTGTGTGTCAGATGCTACGGAGTGGATATAGGGTTATTTCTTTGGTGCAGTGCAAAACTTCTACTGCCTCTTAAAGCCTTAGTTTGTTTCAGCCTTCCTGAAATATCAAAGTGAATGCTTTGATTCTTCTTGCCCAAGCTGTCCTGCAAGCTATTGCACAAGGCATTCCACAAGGTTCCACGTGACATGATTGATTATGACCCTGCTGGTTGGGCTACTTAGTCTGCTAGAGAACCAGTACCAGTTTTTACTTTTTTTCTGCTAGGGTAATGTTGGATATAACTGTACTGTCGTTTGATATAATACAAATGTAGTTAAGATTTAGGCACATATAGTGGATCCCATCCTGTTGGTTAGTCCTAATTAAAATAGACAATTCAATAATTCAATCAATTGTTGAATATTGAATCTACATGTAGGCAAATTCCCTTGTTTCATTGGGCCTACTTTAGTCAGGACTAACCACAGTATTCAGGTTGATATTTTCGGTGTAAACCTTGCTCTGAGCTTTCATCTGGAAACTTGTGCAGTAGTTCTGTGCTGTCTTCCACATTCAGAAGGATGATATAAATATGATCACTATTCTCATTTATATTGTTTCTATGTCATTTATTTTTTTAGCATGGGAAAGGAGTGAATATAGGTCAAGAAGTATAATCTAGACTAGCAGGAACGTGGAAAATATATTATTGGCTAAATAAGATTTGCATAGCTCTAAATGTGTCACATTCGAAGTAATTCAATAAACCTTTTGGATTAGTTCTTCTAATATGAAAGAAAATGGGTAAACTCCTGCTCTCACCTGCACATGGGCAGGGGGAGCTGCGTCTGGTAGAGATTACAGTTTGCAACTTAGGAAAGGTGGTTGACATTTGTTATGACATGAATGTCAACTGTTATGGTTATTGCTCTGTGGGACTTTGCCTGGGATTTGGACTGGTGCAGGATTGGGCATACTGAAGAGTTGAAAAAATCGAATTGCAGCAAGTGTAAGAATTGATGTTCAACCATGGAATAAAGGGAATAAAGGGACCAGACACAAAGTTGGGTTAACTAAGGACCACTTTGTTTTGACCTATCCTATTTAAACTTGTGTTGGCCTGATAAGGGTCCAGATGATACCAGGGTCACTATATGACAAGCTGCTCAGCCTACCTGTCAGCAGTGACACCTCAGCCCTAGAGGCAAGCCGCATTGCTTTGGTTGCTCCCCAGTCCAGCATCTTGCAAGGTAACCCAGGGACTCCACGCAAGCCACAGGGCTCTAAAAGTGAGATCCTTATTCCCAGGTTAACCTCAAGGGTAGCCTCCTTCACCAACCCCCTGGGATGCAAGGCCATGAACAGGGGGTTCCAGAGCCCTACCCCACACCAAAGGGATGCCAAGAGGTGATCATAGAAGTTTTATTCTCCCCTGTCACCTGCTAGAGAACAACCTATTTAACGACACCACTCAGAGCAAATTTTCCCAATTCCATCAAATACAATATGGGATAAGTTGGGGAAAAAAAAGTCTGATGAAAAGTGGGAGGATCCTACCCGGCAACCAGATTAACTCACACTGCACTGAAGGCGGGAGGGTGGGTCAGTGCTGAAAGTCAGATAACAAATGTAGAGAGCTGACTGCTTACTGTCTCACTTGCCCCATAATGTGCCTTGATCTGGTGCTCAGCGCCATTCAGACATCACCCTCTGACCATCAAAAGCTTACCCTGCCCCGCAGCGACATTTGCTGCATGAGTCCAGGTAAGTAATGTCAGGATCTGACCAAAAGGATGAATCAGGCTCCCATTCAGTGTCTTCAATAAAAGAATTGGAACTAAACTGGATTTTTATCATGAGAGTGGACTGGTGCAGGCAGAATATTACTTGGAAAGTGAGGCAAGGATTGGTTAAATCAAAACTTTTAAAATCAGTGATTGAAATCACATGCAAAGTCTTGGTTTAAATCCATTTTCCATTTTATAATGTACACATTTCGTGAACAAGGATGTATATTAATTGGTTTCCAGAACAATCATATACTAAATTCAGCTTGACTGAAACTGAAACTAAATATAGCAGGAGTGTAATTAAAAACTTGTGATCATGCAGTGCAGAGTTATATTTGGTTAGCGATGGGGTGAGCAGCTATGAAATTGATGGATTGCGATCATGCAGTATAGTTGTATTTGTTTCAAGGCAGGAATGAGAAACTATGAAGTGATGGATTCCTGACTGACTTTGTTTTTAAAGGCAAGGACACTAAGCAAGAGCAGTTATTTGAAGACTTGGGCCCCAATCTTGTATAAAGTTAATTGGGTTGAATAGTTAGCTAAACACTCAAAATATTTGATAAGCAAAGATACCATACAAAACAGTGTTTGAAATGAGATAAAAATGAATCTCCACTTTGTTTGATAGTCATCAAATATTTAAAAATTAGGCAGAATAATAAAATATATATTGCATCATGTTCTAATATTTAGTTCAGAAGCCAAGTGTTTTCCTCACATCTTTTTTCTCTTCTACCTGAGACCAGTTCAGACCATTTAAGTTTAAAATTTTGAATTGGCTTAGGAGAGTTGTTTTTACAAGATCTCATTATGCCTTTCTTTTGCTCATCCAGCCAGATCAGATTCCACTGTGTTCAAAATACAAACATTATTCATATGATCTGTTTTAACATGATTATCCTGACATGTTGGACACTCCACATAGCTACTTCTTAGTTATTGCCGTGTTTTTTTAGGTTATGGAAGCAATCCTTGATTCCATTTTTATTGCTTGAACTTGGTTGTTGTTATTTGTCATCGAGTTGACTTTGATTTATGGCAATTCTGTGAATGATGCCAAGATCCCTCATCTTCTGTTCCCTTGCCCCTATCTTGCACATTCAGGGCTGTGGCTTCCTTTGCTAATTCAGTCTATCTGTAGTGTGATTTCTTTCTTTTCCTGTTGTCTTCCACTTTACAAAGCCTTATTGTCTTTTCCAGTGAGCCACTGGAATGATATGTCCAAAGTATGACAGCCCCAGTTTGGACAGCTTGACGCCCTGGCAGAGTTCAGGCCTAATTTTCTCTAGGGCTCATTCATGTGTCTGTAGAACTCTCCTCCAGCATCACAATTCAAATGAGTTTATCTCCTTTGCGCCAGCATTCTTCACTGTCTAGCTTTCTCAACCATGCATAGAAATCAGAAATACTGTGGCATGAATGATTCTGACTTTGGTATTTAATAATACATCTTTACGTGTGGAGATCTTATCTAGTTGTTCCAAGTGTTAGTCTGATTTCTTGACTACAATTTCTGTTTTGATTAATGACTAATCAATTTATTAATTTCAGGCAATTAATAAGTAGTTGAAATACAATGCAGTTAACCAAAATGATGAATAACTGGAACAGTTATTGGAATCAGAAACTTAGGCCATTGCCTGCTATAAATTCTTATCAGACTGAGTTTCTCGTATGGGAAGCTGTAAATAATGATGCCACATTTCAAGGCTGGATGAGTTCTGTGAAGGTTTCATGCCATTTAAAGCCCAAATTCTGTTTGTATTAGGTTGTTACATCTGTATTTTCTAGTTCCCGAGTCAAATGAGTTTAAGATGATTATTTTCAGTGATGATGGGCCTTAATGAAACTGAGCATACTGCAGAAAGTAGCAATTACCTTTATGTCAAATCATCCACTTTCCCATCAGTTTATCCCACCCGCCCCGAACCTCTCACACATCCTCCTGGCGCCACTGGGCAGGGGAGTTGTCCTCTTCAATGAATTTTTGCAAGAGCAGAGGGGAAAACTCCTTGCTTATGAACTATGTGTTCTGTCACTAATTAGCAACAGGCATGGGCAAGTCCACCTTTCTTGGAAGGGAAACAGATCTTGAAAGAAAGATATTTCCTTTTGCTTAATTTACCGTATGCTAAATAAAATGTGAACGAGATGACAAAAGATTATTTGAGCAATAATGTAGCTCAAATAAATGATTTCTCTTCCAATTAGAACTGTCAGTGTTTTAAATGACATAGGACAAGTTGAGAGAGAAATCTGTGTTATCTAAACTTGATCTCCCCAAATTATTTTATCTGGATTCCTTGTGTACTCTCCCTCCTTTCAAAGCTCATGTCAAATGAAGCACAGCTACTTTTTATACAAGCTCATTAGCACCCAAAGATTCTGTACATCTTTGATAAAAAAAAAATCTGCACGGTACCAAAGTTCCCATTAGTCACTATGAATCTGCAAATGGGCATTGGGGAAATTATTCTTTGTCGTAGCTTGTTACCTGGAAAGCAGAATGTTCACCCCATTTACCAAATCCTGCCAGTCTTTTATTAGACCTGCCTTTGCTTTATGAAGAATTGTTGTACTGTACATTCCAATCTCTTAGGAACAGTGAAAGTAGAGTTACAAAAACAAACTGTTTTTCTCCATAGAGTCACAGAAAGAAATATACATGGGTCAAAATAATCATTCTCTTTCCAGGCTGCGTGCATTTGCAATATTATTTGGATGGAGTGGTCAGTCTGAAAATTCATTCACTATGATCTGTGCTGGCTTCTTCTCAGGTTTGTTCAGGGAAAATTGGTTTTGCCAGTTTAAAGATTTAAGTTACAAGTTAATGTTTGAAGTAGTAATAACAATAATACAAACTGTGCATTAATCAATAAAAAAGGCAGCCAGCCTCCCTGAAACATAGAAGATGGGGTAAGACTGATGACTGAATCAACATTCAAACCATAAGGACAGATAAATCTGACATTAGCATTGCAAAGGTAGGAGGGAGCCTGGCTTACTGGTGTGTGTCTGAAGGACAGGGAATCACTGCAACTACTTCCTTTACTGCACAGCACATTTGTATGCAGCCTCAGGGCATGGATTTTCAGAGTGATCAAGAAAGAATCATACTTAGTATCATGGTGATACTGATTCCTAATATATAGTTTTACGTTCCTAATGTACCACTGTAGCTCTTATCTGGCAGAATTCTAGTTACTATATGTTGCTATGTTCAAGTTGACTTTGACTTATGGTGACCTAATCATTGGGTTTCCTAGGCAAGGTTTATTCCAAGTAGATTTTCCACTGCCTTTCTCTAAGGCTAAGAGAGTGTAACTCAGTGGCTGAAAAGGGATTCAAATCCTGGTCTCTTGGAGTTCTCATGTGACACTCAGATCACTACGCCATGCTGGTTCCCTTTGTTAATAGTAGTGTGAAGAAAAGGTCGGTTGATTTCTTGGTTTGTTTTATTTTAGAGAATTATTAATTGGTTTGAACTGAAGTCTTAGACATATTAATTTCATTCATATGAGTTTTTCATTGTGAGACTCAGCCAATCTGCCAGCACATATAGCTTCCCTCCAAACAGACAAGTGCAGAATTGCAGCAAATCAAAGAAAACAGCACTTGACTGCTGGACAAATGGTTGCAGGGCAGCTTTGTTAATGGTTGCCATCCAAGCTATTTTTATCTACTACCATTATCATTTCCATCCCACCTACTTTGATCAAAGTTATCCTTAGAGCAAAGATACAGCTGTGTCAGGCAAAGTTTTTACATCATTGGTGTGAGGATGGGATCAATGGTGATCACTTCAGTGGGGAATCACAGGTGCTCCACTAGTCAGTTTTGTTCCTGGGCATTATATACCACATAATTGTGTGTTCACAGTGAAATCTCTTTTTTGTTTTGTGAATATATCACTGAACTCTTGAGGGGGGGGGAAATTATGTGAACTGATAACTGTGGCAAGCATATGCCATTTCAGAAGTTAAGTTTCATGGTGTCACCCCCATGGACCTGCTTCGGTACCAGTCCATACAGAATCCTTAGTAAGGTTTTCTGTACTAATGTTATCATGAATGGTTAATTTGTGTATATCACTGAATGTAATGGCAATAGTAGTAACATAAACAACTAGCAAAATTAAAATACCCTTAAATTACCGTATAATACACACAGTCTAAATGTATTCACATTTGCATAATTTCGTGTAGTTAAAATGAAAATTCAGTAAGAAAAAATAGAAGAATTGAAAGTAAAAATATTTAATCAAAATTATGTTCATTTTAACATTAAACTTTAGCGTGAGATAAATTAAAGGATTACGTTTGCATGATCAATGATGTCTCAGATAAGGTAGGCGTTGTAAACAAGTGCATACAGAAATATACTCGTAAATGAAATCATACCTAAATAAATAAATAAACAGGAACAAATAAGCATTTCAGCACTCAGGGAATGTCTTGACTAAATCAGAACCCTTTTTTTTCTGGCCTTCAAAGCTGCAAACTTTCACACTACACAATTATAGTGCTATGATTCTACTTTAACTGCTATGGCAAAATCATACGGAATCCTGTAGTTTGTAGTTTAGTGAGGCACAATTTTTCTCTAGCTAACAAACAGCAACAGACTTGCAAATCCCTCGTAAAAATAGATGGGGTGGAGAAACCATACCCATTTTAACACCCTTTCCTAAAGGGCAAATTCCTAGATTCCATAGGATGTTGTCACGGGCAGTTAAAGTGGAATCATAGTGCAATATTTGTGAAATGTGAAAAAGGCCCATGGTCACGGCACCACAGATTCTGTTTCATCTAGTTTGGCCCTATCAAATACCATCACAGGCCAATCTATAAAATAACAATTACTTACATCTATTAAAAATACCATAACATTCTTCAATGATGACATAGTTCAAACAACTTCCAAAGTTCTTAGATAGAGATTTCTTCAATCAAGAAAGAGGACAATTTCTTATATTTGCCATTTGCAGTAACATGTCAAACATGTCAAACTGGTCTCAAAGGGATTCTCAATATATGATGTGCAAGATCCACCTACACATCCCAAGCATCCTCCACAAGTAAATTACTGAAAGCAGAACAGTGCATCAGACCAAATGGTATTATGCCAACAGTTGTGGACACTGTGGATCAGAGATATAAATGGCAACAATGCTTGGTGTCTGCCCACTAATAAATGTAATTGTGTGCTTTTCTGTATGACTGCAACACAGATGTATAGTAGACCCTTCACTTTCTCAGGGAATAGGGAAAATGAACCCCTGCAAAAGTGAAAAAGAACATGAATAACCACAGGCCCCACCCACTGGGGGTAGGGTGGGTGCAGGAGAGAGCCATCGGGGACAGAGCTTTCTTTTTGCACTCACCCACACGGCTGGGGAAGCTGTTTCAGTGGGGAAGCTGTTTCCCTGCTGCCTATCTCCTGCGCCCACATCCACCCATACGATCAGGGCGAGGAGAAAGCCAGCAGGGAAGCTGTTTGCTCACTGGCTGTCTCCTGCACCCATCTCCATCGGCGCGATTGAGGGTGAGGAGAAAGCCAGCGGGAGACAGCCAGCAAGGAGAAAACCAGTGGGGAAGCTGTCTCCTTGCCCTCACTCACCCAATCCTGATGGCATGGGTAGGGGGAGGCGCAGGAGACAGCCAGCGTGAAAACAGCTTCCTCACTGGCTTTCTCCTCGCCCCCACCCGCGTGATCGGGATCCTGCTAGTGGAGGTGGGCGCAGGAGACAGCCAGTGGGGAAACAGCTTCCCCACTGGCTTCCTCCTCACTCCCACCTGTGTGATCGGGATCATGCTGGCAGAGGTGGGCACAGGAGACAGCCAGCAAGGAGAAAGCCAGCAGAGATGCTGTCCCCTTGCCCCCACCCACCTGGTCCCAATGGTACGGGTGGGGGGAGGCGCAGGAGACAGCCAGCACGAAAACAGCTTCTCCGCTGGCTTTCTCCTTGCCTCCACCTGTGCAATTGGGATTGTTCCCGTGGAGGTGGGTCCAGGACAGAGCCATCAGGCAAACAGCTTCCTCACTGGCTTTTTGCTCATGTCACCTGCCTGATTGGGATCAGGCAGGTGGGGATGGGCGCAGGAGACATCCAACAGGGGAAGGACTTCCCCATTGGCTTTTTCCTTGCCCTACCCATGCGATCCCACTTGCGCAGGTGGGGGAAGCACAGGAGAGAGCCAGTGGGGAGAGAGCTTCCCTACTGGTTTGCTCCTTGCCCCCACCTGCACAATTAGGATCGTGCGGGTTCAGGTGGGCACAGGAGACAGCCAGCGAGGAAACAGCTTCCCCACTGCCTTTCTCCTTGTCCCAGATTGCGCAGGTGGAGGTGGGCACAGGAGATAGCCAGTGGGGAAAGAGTTTTCCCGCTGCCTTTCTCCTCGCCCCCACCTGTGCGATCAGGTGGAGGTGGGTGCAAGAGACAGCCAGTGGGGAAAGAGCTTCCCTGGTGGCTTTCTCCTCGGTTCTGCCTGATCATGCATGTGGGGGTGAGGAGAAAGCTAACCGGAAAGCTCTTTCCCTGCTAGCTGTCTTCTGCACCTCCTACCACCTGTGCCATCTGGATTGGGCAGGTGGGGGTGAGGGGAAAGCCAGGAAGAAAGCTCTCGGCAGTGGCAGAGGAGCATAGGGAACAGATAATTGCCCTCCTTGCACCTTCCTGCTACTGGCCCAGGCCCGGGAGTGGGAGAGGGAGAATGGGGGGGTAAATGGGCACCTTGCGAATGATCAAATTTGTGAAAGTGAAACCCGCGAATGTGGAGGGAAAACTGTATTTACATGCAAGATCTGAATACTGAGGAGAGCCTAATTTGCCTAATTTTAGTATGGTAAAGGAAGCCTGCTTTTTAAACTATTGCCCACTAGACAATATTAAATATTCCAAAGTAAACAAAATTAAAGTTGATTGTTGTACAACTGCTTTAATGATACCAGCAGATATTATTATTGAAAAGAATCATTTGGAGTATCTGAAAGCTACAAAACTATTTGGGGTAATGTCTGAATTTGCTACCCTTGTATGTTAAAATGTAGATGAAAGAAAATAATAATAATAATAATAATAATAATAATAATAATAATAATAATAATAATAATAAAATTTATTTCTATCCCGCCTCTCCCAAATGGATCGAGGCGGCATTACAAACATATAAATATTAAAATATCAAATGTAACCCACCCTCCCCACTCACCAACCCTACCATCCCCCAACACACCAACTATTAAAACAGATTAAAATAAATTAAAACTAAAAGTTAAAAACAAACAATTAAAAACAATTAAAAACAAAGGGACAATTGATGAGAGGCAGTGGAACACTAGTCTGGGAAGGCCTGTCGGAAGAGAACAGTCTTGACTGCTTTTTTAAAGCAGTCAAGACTGGTAATGTGCCGGGTCTCCTCCGGCAGGCCATTCCATAATCTGGGAGCGACTGAAGAAAAGGTCCTCTGGGTAACCACAGCCAACCTAGTTCTGATTGGCTGCAGTAGATTCCTCCCAGAGGACCTTAATGTGCGGGGCGGATTATATGGGAGAAGGCGATCCCGCAAGTAGGCTGGCCCCAAGCCATGAAGGGCTTTAAAGGTAAAAACCAACACCTTGTACTGTGCCCGGAAACTAATAGGCAGCCAGTGTAAAGACTTCAATATAGCTGTTATGTGGTCAGTTTTAGATCTTCCGGTGACCAACCTGGCTGCCATATTCTGAATTAATTGAAGTTTCCGGACTAAGCACATGGGTAGCCCTATGTAGAGCACATTGCAGAAGTCAAACCGTGAAGTTACCAGCGCATGTACCACTGTTTTTAGGTGTTCCAAGTCCAGGAAGGGGCGCAGCTGGCGTATCAGCCGAAGCTGATAGCAGGCGCTCCTGGCTGCCGCATCAATTTGAGCTGTCATCTGAAGCGGCGAGTCCAGGAGCACCCCCAAGCTGCGGACACAGTCTTTCAGGGGAAGTGTGACCCCGTCTAGAACTGGTTGACAAACCTCCATACCTGGGCTAAAAATTGTATTGACTCAAAAATCAGTTTGCAGTTATGAATAAATTTGTTGCATCTACTTAAGCAAGAGAGATTGCTTACTCCAACCATAAACACATTGAGTCCAATTAAGAAGAATGTTCTCATCAATTTAGTATTCTTTGGCTCTGCTGATCAACCCAGCAACCTCTGTCCATTGATCCAACCTGATCACTAGAATAGATTAAAAATAACTGTTCATGTAATCTGCATATTATATGCTTTAGAATATAATTTTGTGTGTAAACCAAAGACTTTGATTTCATATTTGCTACATACCAATAGGCAATAGAAACACTGTGTTGTTATGTGCCTTCAAGTCATTTCCAACTTATGACAAGCCAAAGATGAACCTATCATGGGGTTTTCTGGGGCTGAGAGTGTGTGACGCACTCAGGGTCACCCAGTGGGTTTCCATTACAGAGCAGAGAATCAGACCGTGGTCTCCAGGATTGTAGCCCAGTGCTCAAACCACTACCCCACCTGACTCTCAGTGGAAACATTGCACCATATAAATAATATCACCACAGTAACTGAACTGATTTTATCTCATTCACTATTCCATTTCTTTGGAAGAAAGCATAACCATATGTGATAATAGACTCTTCTCGTTATCCAGACAACATAGCTGAAGGGGGGTAATTCCCTCTCCAGGTAAACAAGGAGTTAATGATATGTGGAGATTTAAGTTACATTTCTTGGGGGTCAGCATCACAGAAGGACATCAGAGATCACAAGAGGCAATTGCCAGAGCAGCAAAACCAGATGATGGACAAGGTGAGAAGCTTCCAGACATCTTGGACAAGAAGTTATTAAAAGGCCTCAAGACACCATGAAGCAAGGGAGACAAAGGGACATGAAAGAGAGACAACAGACTGGTAGCAGGCTGGGCAAGGCTTGTCCAGACTCCCAGGTTCTTCGCCACACCATCCCATTATCCGGATAGTAATATGAGTAGAATAGGAATGTTTTAGCTAGTCACCTTAGGAACTTATGTTCTTTTAAACCTCTGGCTGAAATGACTTGGCTTGTATGTAACATCGTTAACTGCTAAGTAACGCATGAAGGGAGGTGCCTTCATGAATGGGATATCTTTTATCATTTAGAATAAAATGCTTAGAATAAAAATGTTTCCTTCTAAAGATCTCCTTTGTCTGTGTACTCTCTCCATGTGTCTTGCAAGTTTGCATGCACAGATAGACCTCTCCTCTCCCCAGAAGATGGGAGAGGAAAACCTTTCTATCAGAGGTACAGGTCTAGAGATTTCTTTCCCCAGTAGCTTCCTACTGAGTTACTGCATGATGGGGATTTAAAATCAGTAGATGGTGGCAGCTAGAAGATTTCCAAGGGCAAGAATGTGTAGGGGTCTCATTTCCTACTCAGGAGCAGGAGACAGCATCAAGTAGGAGAACTCTTCCTGTCACACTTATTATTGCAATTAATCTTACACCCTGTTTATTTTGCTGCAGAGTTCTGAGGCCATTCAACCCTTGTCCAAAGTCAGTTAGTCATAGCTCAGTTATGAAATGTTTTTGGTAAGCTGTTGACATATGACAATTTCTCCACCCAGGTTTTTCTGTCTGGGAAATTATGTACGTCCCTAGATGTGTTCATTACAAAATGGTGCACAATGTGTGGAGTATTAGGAGTTATGTATTAGGAGTTTTTTAATTATTATTATTATTATTATTATTATTATTATTATTATTATTAAAGTTCTTAAGTTCCTGTATTTAGAAGAAACACCCTGGCTTTTCAGGAAACTGAAAATAGCCCTGGAAGGCAGTAGAAAATACAAGTATAGTGCAATTAAAGCTAGATATCTCACAGTTTAAAAGATTTCTAAGTTAGCTTTGTTCTTATTGCTGTTGTTGTATACTTCCAACTTGTTTTCAATTTACGGTGACCTCAGGGGATATGCACTTCCTCCCTTTTCAGGGCATTCAGTATGCAGTACTTCTTTAGTCTATTGCACAAGGAAAGCACACAGAAACAGAGGGTTGGACTGGATGGCCCGTGTGGTCTCTTCCAACTCTACATTTTCATGATTCCATGATTCTTTTTTAACACAAAAGGTCCACAGGGCAGCCACTTGCTATATGCTGAACAGCCCCTGTCGCTACGTGAGAAGGACAAACATGAAGCCTCAGTTCTGAAGGCTGAGGAATGAGAATACAAATCCCAGCATGCAATGTTGTTCAAAGTGATTGTGTGAAGAGGAGCAGATGCCAAAAGACTACATGTTTCAATATGCTTCTCGGAAGACACACCAATTTCTAATCTCCCTTCTTGAGAACTCTCTCAGTAGGATATGTAATTATTTATCCATAACCTCTCTCAGCACTTTTCACCCTTGTGGTGTGGAGCCTGGTGCGGGTGCCTGGCTTGTAAGAGGCAGTTCCTGTAGACAGAGGAATATGCTGCCTCGGAGTGTGGTGGAGTCTCCTTCTTTGGAGGTTTTAAGCAGAGGCTGGATGGCCATCTGTTGGGAATGGTTTGATGAGTGTTCCTGCATAGCAGGGAGTTGGACTGGATGGCCCCGTGGTCTCTTCCGTGATTTTATGATTCTATGACTTACTGAGGCTATAGAGTTTTTTCTTTGAGCAGAAGGAAAAGGAGAACTCCAGTGCAGGTGAGGAAAGGAGGGCTAAAGGAGAGTGGCTAAGAGGTGGCTGGTCTGGTTTTGCTGCGTGCAGTGACATCACTAGGTTTGGTACCACCCTTCTCTGGGTGGTGTAACCCAGTTCAGCTCCACACTTGCTGCACCCCCTTAGTGACACCACTGTCCTTATATGCAAATACAACTGAACCTTTGTTTTGGTGAAGTCTATATGACGAATAGGGGGACTAAATAGAATATTCAGCCTAGTCTTTGGTAAACTGTGTCGTCCTTGAGGCAATCCTAAAGGGCCCCAGTTCAGGAAGTACACCTAGCAGAGATGGGGGAAAGGATTGACATGTTAAGTTGGAAAATGGAATTCATTTGCTTTAATGTTGGCAGGGAGATATTTTAACAGTTTAGTTAATTTTAAATTGACTTTAAATTTGTGTTACATTGCAGTACTATACCAAAAGGCTTACCAGAATAGAGGTGAAAAAATACCATTATTATGTTAGTCCCCTCATCCCTGTTCTGAGTTTTGCAGAGAAGAAAACACTTGCATGAATTTTTGAAAATCCCATTTCTCACCCACTTCATTGAATATATTTCTCTTATTTTCCTTCTCCGCATCTCATCACCTTGCCATTCTGCTTCCTTTAGTTTACTCATTCCCATGCAATCTCAGCAAAAAAACCCAGGGCTGAGCTTCAGAATTCTGCTACCTGGGACAGATGAAGAACTCTGGTCTTTTTGCACAAGGTGGCTGAGCTCCAACTCAGTTGTGCCAAGGAATGCTTTCTGAACCAGGTCATTTGGGTGTAGTTCTGGGATTGTACAGCAATTTGAAGACTGTGCAAATTCCCTGGTGTCTTCTTTTTGGATGTACCATGCGCTGATTTAGATTAGTAACTCAGCTTGTGCGGACCACATGGACCCCTTCAGAATTAACAAAGGATTTTGAGAAGAATGTAAACATATGCAGCTCCTGAAAAAGACTCCTGTTTTATACATCAATAAAACTGACCCTGGCTGAAAGTATTAGCCTCCAGCAAATTGATAGAAAGTATTATTGAAGAGAGAAGTATTATGTCTGTTGAAAAAGAAACATTGTGAAGAAATGGTATAGCTTCTACAAAGGGAATTCTTAACAACATTTTAAGATCCTTGCAGAGGATCAGAATGTGAACATAGGATCCATTTGGTAGACATCAAATACCTTCGACTTTCAGTATATTTTGTGCCCCCCCATCCTTACTAAGTTTGCTAGACATGACTATGGAACGTGTAGCATTCTAGAGTTTTTTTTTTAAAAAAGAGAAATAAATCTTTATTAAACACATTGTCAAGGTAAAACATATTTTGTAATTAAAGATTCATAAACCAGCACAACACTTCTCTCTCAAATCCAAACACATCCTCTCTTCATCCACTGTCTCTATTTTCTATACCAACTCTCTCTTCTGAACCTCCACTCCCTGTTTTCAGTTAAATATCCATTATTCCTTTTTCTCCATCTAGCCCCTCCCTTTGATTATCCAGGGTTCTATTTGTTCCAGCTGATCATTTTAAACCACCGAGGTTGCCATGGTGCCTCCATTACCAGCCTCCCCCAGATTCATCAGAGACCTCCCCCCTTTACCGTCTCATTGTGTTGTTGAGGCCTCTAAACAGGTCTCATCAAAAGCAATGAGGGTTGGCAAACAATCACTCTACAATACTACTCAATAACATGCTTACTGTAACTATCTATCTATCTGCGTTAAAACATTTTAACAAATAGCAGAAACAGTGTATATTATTACCATTAACCGTTATCCTATACCTGTCTTCAGGCTGCTCCAGCCAGGTATCTAACCCTCTCCAAGGTATACATTTCTACCAGGGTGGATAGCTAGTATAAATAACTTTATCCTGGTAGAAGAATGCATAGAAACATTGGGGTAATCTTAAAGGACTATTTCATTATGTAGCCAAACTTTATTTTATATCATACTACTCAAGCACTAGTATACAATAACTTTACATATATAGATATAGAGATAGACAGACAGACAGACAGACATAAACACTTCCAGGTGGCATATTCAATTCTATAAGCAAACTGTTTCTTAAGTCATATTAATCAAAGAACTATTACCCAGTTATGGTTCTTTGGAGTTATGTCTGGATAATAGATTCTTCCTCTGGCTTTTTGTTTTTATCTTAGTTCTTGTTTTCTGTTAATCTTGTAGTGCACAACATCTTCAGCTTATTGTTCATCCTTTGTGAGAAAAAAAATAACGAAATTTAGACCAGAGTTAAAGATCACACCCTCTGGAGGTTATTTAACTGCCACTCCCATTATCTCTATTTACAATGCTGGCAGGGGCTGATGGTAGTTGGATTCTAATCAGGTCCTAGATTGCTAACAGATTTTTTAAAAAACGAAGGAAAACGTAGGATAAGCCTTTTTTAAAAAAATAATACAAAGAGGTGAGTGGTGGAGTCATGCTATGAATCTATAGTACAAATAATGCTGTGAAACCTAGATCCAGATTACATGCAAATGTCAGGCACTTCTCTGTCAGATCTGTTTTCAGTTGCAAGGTCAGAAGCTGGAGGTGAGTGTACACACCAAATCAGGCCATAGCTAAAGATGCCAGGTGCCAGCACATAGTCAGGCCAAACAACAGACATCAAACATTTAAAGTGTTAAGCAGTTACTACTGTCCAGTAGAGTTTTTCTGTTTTGGTGCTAGCTTAAGTGTTTACAAAAGCAAGAACCAACAAAAATGTTATGAGGAATTTTGTCATCCTGGAGTTTGAAGTGCCTTGTAATGTCTCTCCAGCCACACTGGCTGCAGCTAATGTGTTGTTCTGTCACATTTGCTTGTTTTGCAGAAAAAATTCCAGACTACAGTTCAACAAAGTAAAAGTGGAAGATGCTGGGGAATACAGTTGCGAAGCAGAGAATGTGTTGGGCGTGGACACTGTCAGAGGCACTCTTAATGTGAGAACTGGTAAGTTACAGAGTTGAGCCAAAGTGCTCAGTTCAGTTTCACTTTTGTTTTATGCACATATCTTTAATTTCTTGGGGTTCGAGAAACCCATTTTTCAAAAAATTGTGCTTTTGAAATTTTGTCTTGTTTTCAGCCAAGCCTTAGATCGTAGATATAAGAACTTTAGAAATAGATCTGCAAAACCCTCTCAGAATTAAGATTCTAGGAAATTACACATTTCTTGAAATTCCTGAGATTTGGGATAAAAAAGAAATGCAAGCAATTATCTTGTCTGATCAAATTGTGTGAAGCAACCTAGATTGAATCTACAAAATCTAAGCTGGAGTTTCTCCTCCCATGAGCTCCCAATTATGCTTAGACCCGATTTCATACCTTCCCGCAGTCAGAACTGAGAAGTACTTTAGATGTGCATGAAGATTTCTTCTTGTTTGATGAAAGTTTATGTAATTCTTTTCTTTAAAGTGCTTCTATGCATCTTTTATGGGCAAAGCACCTTCAAGTGCTTTAATAACCTAGCAAAATAAATTAGCTTCATGTACTTCCAAGTGATATGAAGTATGATCCACTGTCACTAGTTCTTGTTCAGACCTCTTGTGATCTTCCTTTGGCACATCCACCACACATTCATTCTTCTGTGTCATTGCATTTATCTACCAGAGTAGTTCTGAGCCCCCATGCTTTTTCTCTGACTTTGTTTCATTTGCTTCCTTAAATGTTCCAGGGCCTCAGTCTAGAAAAAATTGTTCTAATGGTGGGAGGAAAAAAACGGAAATTAAGTAACACTCCTTTTTGGGTCTAGTTTAGACTGTCCTGGTTTTCTGTTCTCCAAGGGTCTTCACGTTGGAAAGACAGACAGTAATTCAACAGGTCATGGAGCTCAGTTGAAGCACTATGGAAAAACTTCTGCTTCTTCACTCTTTGATAGGCTTAGCAATGGCAGTTGATAGTTGGAAAGAGGAGGGCTCTCAGCTGGATCCAGCTCCAGGGAAGATGGAGAAATGCGACTGCTCATTTTGACATGATTCAGTCCTTTTCCGCATGGTGTAGTCACTGCGTAGCTGTGATGGCTTGAGGAGGTGCGCATCCCCACGACGTTGTTGCTATTAAGCTGATGTTAAGTTGCTGGCATGCCTTTGCATGTTGCTAAAGCGTCATATTTGAGCAATGGAAAAAATGCGTTTTCACTCCCTGAGACCACTTCTACTACGTTTCTGCAACTACATGCGGAACTGTTGAAGTACATTCTTGCAGGAATGGGTGGGTTGAGGGCAGGCCTGGCTTGGCACATGATGTCGTGTCTGCGTAGGGACGTCCTTCCTAAGATTTTTTTAAAAAAGGGATCCAATGAAATGGGCTGGGGCGGGCCAGAGGCAGAGCAAGGGAGTGGTGACTAATGCTGTAGTGTGGAATGAGAAAGCAGTCTTTGCTGCCTCAAGCGGAGGACAGTGTGGAATGCCGCGTCACAGAAACACAGCCATAAACTCCACTCCTACAATGCCATGAGGCATTTCTGCCATCTCATGCAGAAAGGCCCTCACTCAGCTCTAGATTCAAATCTTCTATTTCTCTGTAGCTAGTCCTGCTGTTCTATGCACTGACTGGCAGTTTTGTAACCTTTCATTTTTGACATACAGGGAGACATTGTTTCAGTGCGAACGTTTATCCTAGATGGCAGAGGAATTAAAACTGAGCCTGAATCTATTTCCAAAAGAGAGGAAATTGACAGGAAAAGCTTATGTTTTACAGAGACGTGCTTTTCACATGCTTGAGACAGGAAGAAAAGGGGAGGGGAACATGCCATTTGCACTGTGTCAAATCCACCCCATATCCTTCTTCATTTCATGGGACTAGTATAGAAGGATAATTCCATTTACACCATTATATCACTGTGATTCCACTTTAAGTGCCATGGTAACCTTCTATGTTGGAGTCCTGGGGTTTGCAGTTCAAGGAGGAGCGCTTAGAATTCTCAGCCAGGGAGCTCCTTTCTGGCCTCTGACCAAACTTACAAATCATAGGATTCCAGAGGATGCAGCCATGACGTTTAAAATCTAATCATAGTGCTATAATTGTGTGGTGTGAAAAGCTGTGGACTAGAACAGCTTTTGGGAGAGGGAGAGGGAGAGAGAATTATCTTTCATGGTAACTTCTTTGGCTTCCAGCAAACTGAGGTTCAGCATACCACTTAGCATTTGCTATAGCAAGACCTTGACTGCAAATGAAGCCTTTGGGTGCTGCTTGAAAACAAGTTGTGGGCATCTACTTGGACGGTTTTTTTTGTCCCAGGCTTTTACATGTTTACTCGGAAGTAAATCCCATTGCATTCAGCAGGGCTTCTTCCCAACTAAGGCCATTTCCGCACTCGACTGTTATAGTGCTATTATTCCACTTTCAACACCCTATGAAATCCTGAGGTTTGCAGTTTAGGGAGGGGCCTTTGAAGCCTTTGAAGCCCCTCCCTAGACTGCAAACCTCAGGATTTCATAGGGTGTTGAAAGTGGAATAATAGCACTATAACAGTCTAGTGTGGAAATGGTCTAAGTGTGCACAGATCTACAGCAGCACAGTCATATGTGTGCTTCCTCAAAAGGAAGGCCCATTGAGTTCTGTGGGACTTATTCCCAAGTAATTGTATACTGCACTTTAAATCAATTTTTTTACTGTAAAGGATAGCACAAGAGTGTTTTAAAGATGTATATTATTTAGCATCCCTGGAGAAAGGTAAGGTATAAATCCATTAAATAGATGAATAAATAAATAAACAAACATAATAGCCAGATATAGCTCAGTCAGTAGGAAAGCATTATTTCACTTTAGCTAACTGGAGAATTTTAATCTCACCTGGGTTTTTCAAAATAAAGGGTTTCTAGGCCTAGCGTATCTGCCAGAAACAGAAGAAAAGTCCCATTTCTCAGAAGTGTCGTTTTCACTCAATAATTGTTGCTATAGCTTCTGTGCTGATAGGCACATTAGGAATGCCTATAGGCAAACAATGTACTGTTACTGCTTCCAGTCCCCCATACAGAGGGTTCACTTTTTCTTTGAATAGCATATAAATTTTGGGACTATCAATGCAACAGCAAGATTGAGAATTGCTGTTTGCATGTCAAGTGGCTTTTCTGTGTGATATGAGACTGATGTTCTAAGAACTGGGTTCAGTCTTTATCACCTCTCATTGAAAGGATCCTGAGCAGCATTGTTACCCTGAGTTCTGGGGGTCCCGTGGGGGACACCTCAGTGTTCTCCAAATATTGGGGAATGGGAATTAGCTAGAGCACAAGCTAAAGCAATTCAAAAGGCAGGGCAATGTAGTGAGATCTTGAACCCAATATTTATGGGGTCAGGCCAAGTCACAAACCAAGCAGAAGTAAATTAAAATTATTTCCTTTATTTAAATGACAGTCACTGAGCACATATGTACTCACTCACACAGACCTAAGAAAGTAAAGAAAGGAAATTGATAGAGGATTTTGAGAGGGGTTTTTCAGGGGAAATACTATACCTGATCCTGTAGCCAGAAGAGAGTCTGTAGGAGCGGAGATTCTCAGCACGTGGAAGCTGAGGGGAAGGCTCGGCAAACGGAGCGGCAACAAGGCGGAATGGAAGCCAGGAGCGATCTGAAGAAGCGTTCAAAATCAGGGGTTCTTACAGGGGAAAATGTGCCTGTAGGGTAGTCCTTTCCCGGGGAAAACAATGGGTTTCGGGTTGGAGACAAAGCCTCTGAAAGGTCAGTACTTAGAATGTTTGGATTTTGACAGCACTGTCAATAGCGCAGACAGTATGCAAATAGGGAGTGCTTGACAGTTGGCTGTTTGGAAGCGCTAATCTCGTCAAGCTGCCTGTTCGGGGCAGAGAATCTTTTGTATGCTTCGTGCATACATAATGTAGTTTTAAAGTGTACTTGCCTGGAGGTCTCCTGAAACTGCATGCTGGAAAATTACTGGCTTGCCTGGATTTGTCTTGTATTTTTCAGCCTGTTCAGCCGTATCCGGGGGCCTCGCAAGCATGTGGAGGGGAGCAGTTTAATAAGCCTTGGGTTCGGACTATATACCACAGTAACAGCATTGCTGGGAATCTACTGCCAAACGCTTTGCAGTGCTATTGCCAGTTCTCTCTCTTCTAGCTTTTCCTAAGGCATTTTCAGGGTTCTTTTTGTGTCACTTTCTTTCATACTGTTCCTCCATTTATATTTCAAGAATATTAGATTTCTCTTATTTAAAGTTCTTACTAAAACTGCTGATTATTTTAATTGCCAAATATTAAAGTCTCTATTCTGCCCCCTCTGTTCTCTTGGATCTTCTTCATTCCTTCTGCTTTTTAGGTTTCAACAACTCTTTCACCTCACTTTCTTCATATTGCTCATTTTAGGGGCCTTTCTACGCTACACAGGTTTTGTTTTTTAGTTTTTTAAAATGCTTTTATTAAAAAAATTACAAACTTAGACAAAATCTTTAAAACAAAGGAGCGAAGAACAAAACATACAAACGAAAATGTACATACTAAGCAAAAAGATACAAATACATAGATCAAGTTTTAACCAACAAATTAAAAACATAATTTACAAACAACAAAAGACACATAATATACACGATTCATAATACAAACTCTTCCCTAGATTTCACAATCATCCATTTTGTTAACTTAGTTAACTTAACTATGTACCTTAAGACAGCTCTGTTGGGAGATTGATTTACAGCACCTAGCACAAAATCCTCCCTAGAACCGCTGCGCTCTGAACAAAACGTGTCCCAGAGGCAAGTATTAAACATACAGCAGAGTATCAAAACAGCAACAAGCGTGAGCAGCAGCAGAGTGTAACTTACAGCATCAGCTCTGACCCCGCTCTACGCACTGGTTAGTAACTCTAACACACAGAATTGTCATCCAAACATACGTGGAGGCTTTTAATCTTCAAGTTCCAATATATACACACATTTGTACAATCAGGATACGCAGATCCTCAGTCACAGGTTCAGCATCACAGATACATCAGGCAGAGGTTCGGTGTCATAGAGTCAGTGAGAGTCAGAGAATAGACAGAGAAAGAACCAGTCTGAGTTCCCCCCTTCTATGCACCCCTGCTGATAGATCATCAGCTAGGGACAATGGCTGATGCAACCCCTTGCCATGATTTCACATTACCATGACTCAGCCTTACTGTCCCCTAGGGATTACGTCATGACTTGCCAAGTCATTCCCCAGGTGTATCCCACGTGCTCATCAAATGTATTTTTAACTGGAGCAAATATCACAGCATTTCTATCCAACAAGTTCTTGATTATAGTACTAACAAATAACCAAGTGACCTAACACACAAAGACATGACATCAAAAGGGACTCCCCCCACTGGAGGAGGTACAGCTCGCACTACACTGTTATAGTGCTATTATTGCACTTTCAATATGCTGTGGAATTCCGGAGTTTGTAGTTTCCTGTGGCCAAAGAGTTCTCTGGCTGAGAATTCTAAATCTCCCTCCCTCAACTGCAAACTGCATAGGATGTTGAAAGTGGAATAAAAGCACTACAACAATGTAGTGCAGAAAAGCCCTGTGTTGCGTTGTTGGAGAATCTCTTTCATAAATTTACCTTGTATTGAGGTTCCTTGGGGTTCTGTTTCTAATCTCTATTACTCTCCAACTCAAAGTGACATGCATATGAAATACATGTTCCCTTGCTCCCCTCCCCCATATTCATGGCTTTCATGATCACCTGTGTGGTCATGGCTCCTGTCCTGTGCCAGGAGAGGCAGGTTAGAGTATAGTGAAGCAGTTACAGGTGAAACAAGTTAGTCTGAATTAAACCAGCAGTCATGATAACTGAGGCCCCAAGGAAATGATAAAGAGGCATACTCCATGAGTTGGTTTAGAGAAGAAGAATCCAAAAAAATCTATGAGTAGGAAGCTCACAAGAACCACAGAGAACAAACAGCTATCTGTCACAAAAGCTCTCAGCAACTGCTGTGGAATTAATAACCAACTGAACTTGAGATGCCAGGTGTTTGATTGCTCAGCACCACTATTTAACAGGCATTGGTGCCGTTGCTGGTGTTCCTTGTCCTGACAACATTCCGCAAATGATGAGGTTGTCTCCTCAGTTTCCCTCAGCCAGAGGACCATCTGTGTTGAAATTCCTCATCAGCTGCATCAGCCACTACCCATTCAGATTTGGGGAAGTGGGGAGCTGTCACATGGAAACAGAGGCTTTTCTGTATCCGAGTCCTCTGTGTTGGATTTCTCAGATTCTGTGGATAAGTTATGACAGTGTTCTGCTACTCTCTGTATCTCAGACTTTTCACCTTCTACCCAGTCTACTCCCAGGTCTCCAGGCTGGACTCCTCATAAATATTTGAGTGTTTCCAAGACTGATCTGCCCTCTTTTCTTCTTTAGTATTATCCTCCAATTTTCACTCCATATACCTACAGACAAGAGTACCATCCTCCCTATTGAGCAGACAGGAGGTCTGTTCTACAATTGCTTTCTCCTCTGTTCTGCTCCCCCTTTTTCAGTTTGCTGAAAAATGATGCTGATCTGTTCTTTCTGTATGTAGTGTATTAGGAATCTGGCTTTTCCTTTTAGCCTCCTTTGATACTTGGATATGAGAACCTTTCCCTGGCCTTCTCATATCAGTTGTCTCGTTACTACCCAGACGTCTACTACCGAAACAAAGTGGGGGGAAGGAATTAAAAATGCTGACTGATTATTGCTTAATCTGTTTTAGAGAACTCACAAGTCTTCACAGAGTGATGAGCATCTGAGTTAGCACAGCATAGTTATTGGTATAATAGAGATTTTGGATTTTTATTTATGAAAAAAAAAATATGGCTACCTTTGCTTCCACTGCCAAAGTCACAGAAATTCATCCAAGTCTTTCCTGATTGTCCATGCTCTAAAATTTAAGGGGAGTATGAAAAATGATCCATCCTTTGAAGGTTAATTATTTTTAGTAAATTAATTTATTTGATTTTGTCCTCTTGTTTTATATTTGTGTGTAATGGCTGTTTGCTAAAACACAATAAACTGACTGATTGTCCAGGATGTATGATAGACTCCTCACAACTCTTCATTGGCTTTAGTGTCCAGCACAAACTGTTGTTCCTTGGGTTCTTGCCTTTTTTTCGCTCCTAATTCCGTCATCCTCCCTCAGCCAAGATGTCTGTGCTCTCATAAAGAAATATTTACATTTCCCATGCCAGTTCTTATGGCTAGAATTCATTCTTAGAATGCAGCAAAAGTAGTGAATGGACAGAGCTTAGAAAGTGACTTAGGATCTGCAAGCCCCAGGATCATTGCATTACTCAAGCAATGGGAACAAGTTTTTTGTTATAGAAAAACTAAGCTGTTGTTACTAGCTTCATAGTTAGCTCCCTTATGCCTCGAAGCTCAATATACCTGCCTGATCTCTCAGAACATTGTGCTTATGTTATCTCATTCTTTTAAAAATGTTCTTGAAAGCCACCTTCATCTTGAAACTTCAGCCATTTCTGTACTACACTGTTATAGTGTTATTATTCCACTTTCAACCTGCTATGGAATCCTGGGGTTTACAGTTTAGGGAGGGGACTTTAGAATTCTCAGCCAGAGAACTCTTTGGCCTCAGTAAACTATAAATCCCAGAATTCCACAGGAGGTTGAAAGTGGAATAATAGCACTATAGCAGTGTAGTGCAGAAATGGCTTTCATCTGTGTGATTGCTTGTGTCTCCAAACCACAGCCTAGTTCAAGACAGGAGTGGGAATTATGGAGCCCTCCAAATGTTGTCAAAGTGCAACTCCCAGTGACCTGAACCAACATAGCCAATATGGTGAAGAATGCTGGGTATTGCAGTTCAATAACATCTGAGGGACTGCATCTTTATTAAGAATTTCTAAAAAATACTAAAATTCTACAAACACATAGGAGAAAAGAAAAAATCAATATAAAGAAAACATGAGACATAAACATTAGAAATTAAAAAACAGAGAAAAGAAATGAAAGAAAGAAAAAGGATCAGCTTCCATTCCTCCTTTAAACAGATTACAACACATTGATTCAAACATCTCAAGCATAATATCCAACGTTTGTCTTCTCCTCTCACACAGTTAAAGCTTTAAAGAAACATTGTCTTCTACCAAAGGTCAACATATCTAGCATAGTATCTCAATATTACTTTCTATTACATTGCGTTACATGTTATATTTGCATGATAAATAACATTAACAGTAAGTACTACTTGCTGACTTGATTAGATAATATTTTCACTAGATAAAACTATGGATCTATTACATGTTATATGGCACCACTAAATTGTAATATTTCTATATCATTTTATATTGTAACCAAATCCAGTTTTCATTCTCTTATATCTGTAACCATTTCACAACTTGGTTTCAACCAAATCTATTTCATTTTGAGTTGAACTCCCCTTTTCCCTTGTAACCATCCTATTCATGAACTTTGCTCCCTCCCCTCAACTTCTCAGATTTCCTTCCTTGCCCGTTACTACTATCTTGAGTTCCTTCTCACTTGATATTTTAAGATAATTGTCCTTAAACAGCACCTTTTTTTTTTAAAGTCATCTTTCTCTCACCCCCTTCAATAATACAGACTTAATAAATTTGGTTTTATTCAACCATAAAAATAGTTTGATTACAAATCAGTTTCAGATGAACCTTTCTCTTCTCTCCTCCCTTGAGCTGTAATTGCCCTTTCACAAATAAGAGCTTCTTGGCTGTACATATCCTCAATTCAGTAGCTAATCTCTCCATTAGCTTGACTTGAATTTATCTCTCCATATGATTCTCATATGGAGAGACAAATTCACTTCACTTCCTTCACTTCCATATTGCTAACTTCTGTGTCCTTCTCTTGTCTTACATTTCCGCACAGTTCTTCCTTGATCTTGCTTCTCTCATTCCTTAGGGCCTCTATCATATTCCTCTTCAATTTGGGAATTCCACACACAGCTAGCTCCTCCATCAGTAATTGTAAAAAGTCCTGAGAGAATTTCTGGGAAGAGTCCATCTTTCATTCTGCCTAGCAGTTTTAGAGTTAACAACTCACTTCTCTTTCAGCTAGCCAAAAGCCTCCAGCAAGCCAGTCTTATCAATATCAAACAGATAACACCTGTATTTTCTCACACAATAATTTCTCCTTATTAAAATCCAATTCAGTCTTACAAATATTATGAAATTCAGTCTCTTTCAAATACACGTCCCCATTTTCTAGTTTGTCTCAATCTCGTAGGGTAAACACTCTTAATCACCTCTTGATTGCAGAAAAAAGGGTGGCTGAAGAGGCTGATTGTTCCACTTTAGTCAGAATTCTTCTTTTCATAACTCCGAAGATGTATTTGAGAGTTTTCTTTAAAAAGGCAGGTTGTTGGTGTGGGGCTGTCAGATCCTTCAGTCCAAACAGCTGCATTTCATGGCAAGAGCAAAAGATGTCACTCCCTTGGTCCTTTGCACTCATAATATGTTCACTCAAAAGCAAATGCAGGTAATGGGAATTCTTGATCCTAATGGGTGATCCTCTGCTCCCCCTTTAATTCTGGGGGAGTTTTGTCACTAGTGATCCCTCTGGCTAGCGTTTTTGCTGTGAAAGATCTCTTCACTGCAGAAATGCATCCACGAACATACCCACTGGCCTCCCAGAAGTTGTACCCGAACTGTTAATTTAATTTTAATTTCCGTTTAGGTTTACACTATTTTACTACGCTAAAGACCTTATCAGAATAAAGGTGAAAAAACCCATTGTTGCTTATTTTACTTGTTTTACCCACTCTTTTTGAAAAGAGGAAAAATTTGAAATTCAAAACCTTTTGCATTTTTGAAAACCCTGTTTCTCATCCACCTCACAACAGACCCTTCTCTTGAGTTTCCTTTCTCCCTCATCTCCTTACTTTGCCACTTCCTTTAGGTCAGTGATTCCCAGCTGAATACCAGCAAAAGTCCTAGGATTAGGAGCTTCAAGTTTCATGTTGGTTTCCTGGAAGATCTGTGGAGCATTTTTACAGTGTTTAGAACACACGAAGACCATCTAGGTGCATAAAAGACTCTTTTTCAAGCTGCTCTTACTCCTTGTGACCTATACATTATATTTTCTCAAATCTCATGGAATAAATAGAGAGAGAAGTAGTTCTGAAAAAATATCCAGGAGAATTAGGTTTTGCATGGAGAACCAACTGGGTTATTTAAAATGTATGGACTATTTAGCATGGTGGGTAATTTAATTAATAAACTTAAAAATTTAATTTCTGGCAAAAGGTTAGTTCTGAAATTCCTATGAAAATCAGTCACCTTAGTTGAGAAATAAATTTAATTAAGTTGCCCTTTTTTGTTGACAAACACCCAAGTTCAGTTATAACTTAATTGATTTTAATTTGACAGTTCTCATCACTGTCTGAAGAATTGGCAATGAGAAATGTCCACTGTGTAGGCCTTAAAGGTTGAGTAAACATGCATAAAATTTGAGTGTTAAGTAGAAGTGCATGAGAGATTAGTGTTGTTGTTGTTGTTCTTGTATTATTTTGAGGTGATAGTGGGTATAATTCAGATAAACAGTTATCAGTAGTAATCAATTATTGGTTACACTGGTGAAGTGCTTGGAAATATGTTCCACTGTATACTGTTGAAAGGAAATAGCTAGAGAATAGCATCTTCTCTCTTGTTTAGTTCCATGATTGCTAATCCACTGGGCTACTGCTGCTACATGAAACTTGCAGCTCTACTAATGATTCAGGGATCAATCAGTAATAGCATATACTTTTTTTCATAGACAATAATGTATTAGTTCTAGTTTCCACATCTCAAAAAAGATCTTGCTGAGCCAGAAATATGCAGAAAAGGCCAATTAAAAAAAGGGCTGAAGTAACTCCTCTAGGAAGAGAATTTACATGATTTATGACCTTTGAAGCTTTTTATTTGAGGTAAAATGGGGACACAGGAGGGACATGATAGAAATTTGTAAGTTATGCTCATATGGAGAAAGGAGATTTGTCTTTATTTTCTTAATATCAAATCTCAGGGTCATCCAGCAAAACAGAATGATGGAAGATTCAGTATGTTCTGAAGTCCACAATTGTAGATTGATTAGTAAAGAGACTGGCCAAATTTTGAAGCAAAAGACTATCACTGAGTACAAGTCATATTGGCCATATGGTACTCTGTGTCTCTAATACCAGTTGCTGGGAAACAACAGTGGGAGAAAACTATTATCTTCTTGATCTTATCATGCCTTTCCTGTTAGCATTTGACCTTGTGTCATAAATATCCATGCCATCCAAACCTTAGGCCATGACTTTCTAATTCTAAACTACACTTCTGAACTACACCCAGTTCTGGTACCAGACGCTTGGTAAGTACTTAGGAAGGGATTATAACCAGGCTAACAGAATGAAGTCTACTCAGAGAAGTATTCTTGTTAGAAAAACAGATGGTAAGAGAGCAAGCATTTGGGATAGCAGATTAGAAGGAAACCACTAGGTAATACACTTTAGAATAGACACATGCTGAGTTCTGCTTATTTTTTGTTGTGCTGTGCCTTCACTTCATTTCTGACTTACAGTGACGTAAGGTAACTCTATCATGGGTTTTTCTTGGCAGTATGTATGTATATATGTATGCATTTATTTATTATAGTTGTATGTTGCCTTTCTCCTGGGATGGGACCCAAGGTGGCTTCCAACAATGAATTAAATGAATATTAAAATAAATTAAATGAATATTAAAATGTTTAAAACAATTGAAAACATTGAAAGCATATAAAATAATAAAAAAACCCTAAAACAATATTCAGTTATAACAAGTTGATGCATAAAGCTCCCTGGCTTACATAAAAGTCTATTTAAAATGAAATGGTTTCGCCTACCAGTGAGAGGAGATCAGAGAGGCGGCCCACCTAGCCTCCTGTGGAAGAGCGTTCCACAGGGTGGGAGCAGCCACTGAGAAGGCTCTCTCCCATGTCCTCACCAGGTGAGCCTGAGATGGTGGTGGGACAGAGAGAAAGCCTTCCCCAACAGATCTTAGGACTTTAGTTGGTTTGTATAGCTCCCTACACTGTCTTTCAGATAGCCTGGACCTAAGCCATATAGGGCTTTATAGGTCATAACCAGCACTTTGAATTGTGCCTGGAAATGAACAGGTAGCCAGCGGACCTGTTTTAGCAAGGGAGTTATATGCTCCCTGTAACTGGCCCTGGACAGCATTCTGGCTGCTGCGTTTTGAACCCGCTGAAGTTTCCGAACAGTTTGCAAAGGCAGCCCTACATAGAGCATGTTACAGTAGTCCAAACAAGATGTAATCAAGGCGTATGTGACTGAAGCCAGATCTGACATTAGCACCCATTTCTAACTGCAAATGCACTCCTGGACACTGCTGAAACCTGGGCATTCATGCTCAGAGTTGAATCCAGGAGAACACCAAGGGTGCAAACCTGAGATTTCAGGGGGAGTGTAACGCCATCCAGCACAGGCAAAGTCATTACAGTAGAGTCTCGGTTATCCGACATAAACAGGCGGGCTGATCGTCGGATACCTGAAAATGTTGGATAATCTGGAGGCCCATGGCAGCCGCCATTTTGGGAGCGTGTCTGGGGGCGTGTCTGGGTGTGTCTGGGGGCATGGAAATGTCTACAGCCATGCCCCCAGGCAGCCGCGACGTTGGATAATCTGGAATGTTGGATGAGCGAAGGTCGGATAACCGAGACTCTACTGTATTCCCTGATCTGCCTTTTGACTGTCCAGGAGCACCTCTGTCTTGTCTGGATTAAGCTTCAATTTGTTTGTCCTCATACAGTGTATTACTGACAGCAGACATTGGTTCAGGACTGAGACAGCTTCCTTGGAATCAGACGAAAAGGAGAGATAGAGTTGGGTATCATCAGCATATTGATGACAATGAACCCCAAAACTCTAGATGACCTCTTCCAGTGGTTTCCTATAGATGTTAAACAGCATGGGGGACAAAACAGAACTCTGAGGGACCCCACAAGCCAACAGCCAGGGAGTTAAACAGGAGTCCCCCAGCACCACCTTCTGAGTTTATCCCTCCAAGAATTACCAGAGCCACTGCATAACAGTGCCCCCAAGTCCCATCCCAGAGAATCAGTGCAGAAAGATACCATGGTTGGTGGTATTGAAAGTTGCTGAGCGGTCCAGCAGAACCAACAGGGACACACTCCCCCTGTCTAGTTCCTGGCATAGGTCATCCACCAAAGTGAACAAAGCTGTCTCCATCCCATAACCAGGTCAATATTTGTTCAGAGGGTGTTTGCCTGTGCTTTCATCTGGGGTGAGAGAGTATGACTTGCCCAAGTGGGTTTCCATGGCTGAGCAGGGACTTGAACCTTGGTCTCCAAAGTTGTAGCCCAATTCTCAAGCCACTATAAGAGGCTGGGTCTCTGTTCAGCTTATGCTGTTTTCTGTTTTATTAGCTTTTTTATGAAGGAGGGAAAAATGGGAGAGAGAGTCTAATTTACTGATGGAAGTGTTTTCCACCTTCTGAGAAAAGGCGTAGGGGGGACAAAAAAAACCCGCAATATAATAAATTCTAACTTGGGTTCTTCATCAGACAGTTAAACATGTGAATACTAAAAGAATGATGGGCTTGACAGATGCTGCTAAAAAGTTAGAAGGCATATTTCTTAGCTGTGTCTCCCGCAAACATTATCACTCTTGTCATATTGACACCACAGTATGTTCAGGACAGAACTGTTAATACCAGAGGACAAATACATTTTTCAGCCATTTAAAATATGTTGGAGGTGGAGATTCAAGATGGCCAGCTAGATTTGTAGGCTGATTGTTCATGTATGTGCGCAAGAAATGTGCTTTCTGTTGGAGACGGTAATTCTGAGATGTTTAGTACTTTAATACAATTCGGGAAAGTAGTGCATATCCCTTCACATTCCTCATGGATCCCACTCAAGAGGATATATCCAGCCTCATAGAGTACAGTATCACTTCTTGGCACTCAGAAGAGCCATCCTCAGCCAAGGAAGGGTCACGCTGAAATTTGAAACAGGAAATGTAGCTGTACCATTTACTTTGTGGAAGTGAATGATTTCCTTGATCTTCTTATAAACATATTGATATGGGTTTTCTCTTAAGGATCCTTGTGGCTCCTCCATCCTCATTCTTCTCATCCCTTTAGAGACAATACCATGCCTTCTATTAGCTTTCAGGCTTTTCCATTATAAACCTGGGTGGGTTAAAGATTGCCCTTTAGGACAGTGGTTCTCAACCTGTGGGTCCCCAGATGTTCGTGGACTTCAGCTCCCAGAAGCCCTGAGCATTGACCATAGTGGCTGGGGCTTCTGGGAGCTGAAGTCCACGAACATCTGGGGACCCACAGGTTGAGAACCACTGCTTTAGGACAAAGTAGGAGGGTACCAGAAAATGTTACACTGTTCAGGAAGGTATGAGAGCAGCACATTATTTATTATTTAAGTCCTCATTCTCTGATGGTTGCTTCCAAATTTCTGTTTTGCTTCTTTTTGCCAAGAGGTATTTCTAGATATCAGCCTAATTATGCTAACAATATACTTCAGCCTTTTTGAGATAATTAGTTCCCTGCTGTGAAAATAAGATTTAGCCACCATACCATGCATTTACTGTCTTCATACAGTGTGCAAAATGGTAGCTTGATCCTAATGCATAAGTCTTTATTGGTATCACAATCTTTCATAGGAATGTTAAAGGTATTTTATGAGTTTTTAACTTCAGATTATTTTATGTTTCTGTCAAATATCAAACCCAAATCTCCTCAACAATTTCCTACAAATCCTTACAAATGTCTTACAGTAATTTCTTGCCTTTTTAAGTACAAATGTCTTTTGATAATTCTATTATCAGCTTTGGTTGATGGTATCAAGAATATATGTACTGTTGCAGAAATTACTCACTTTTAATACACAAAGATCATAATTGTTCTCCATTTCTCAGTTTTGACTTAATTATCTATCTAATTATAATTGTAATTAATTAGAGGGCAAATTCATTAGACATAATCAAAATTTCTTCAGAGATCCTGTGACCCACAAACATTCTTCTCTTAACATATGTAGGTAGCTTTACGATTATCTTCTTCTCTACCAGAGGAGTCATTTTTTCATTGCTTTATTACCTTAGTTTCTCTGGGAGCAACAAATGTCTTACCTGCTTCAGAATATAAATCACTAAATTAGTTGTAATAGAAGAAATGTGTGAGTACCTCCATTCCCAGATTCTCTTATTTCAATATTATTTCATTATTTTGTTTTTAACCAAACATCCCGTGTGAATATTTTATTAGCCCTTTGAATTCAGACCATTTAATGAATGCATATCCCTCCACTTGGAGAAAACATTTGAGGCGTCGCAGCTCCCATGGAAGTTACAAAATGTAAACAATTTGTATAAGAATGGACATTTATAGGTCTTGTTTAAAAGACTTGGTTTGAGGAGTGCAGTTTTGAGCTTTCTTTCAGCAACTACATTCTATTTATGAAAGTAAGATTTAAATGTCTTGCAGTTTTTAGTCCTCACTTTCACCCACTCCCAGCAAGGAGTGAGCAAAGAAGGTCAGCATAGTAATGCAGAGAAGGACAAGCTGGGCTGCAATATCACATGCAATTGTCTGAATCCCACTAAACCCAGTGGAGTTCCTTCTAATTAGGTAAACTCACACCTAAGTAAGGATCCTGATCAATAAGAGAAGAAAATAAAAATAGTAGAATAATGCAGTTATACATTGTACATTTCTGTCACAAAAATTCAAGTAGAGGAGATTTATTGAAATTTCTTTCTGGTTTTTTAAAGTATTTGTAATAACAATAATAATAATAATAATAAATCTTTATTTGTATAGCCAAGGCCATTATGAAGTATTTCAGATAAAAATGGCGTTAAAACAATGCAAAAAGTGTTGTACTTTATGGTCCCATCCATCATCTCTAATATCTATTTATCCTTACTGCTAAGGTCCCTTCTCAAAATTGATGCTTTGAAAGCAAGACAGGCAACTTTATTGGAAATGTGTGGAACTGAATTCCCCAGAAGAAATTTAATTAGAAATGAGCTAGGCTTATTGGGTGTAAGGTTCTTTCTTAAGTCTGTGTAAATTGGGCATACCAATAGATAATGTACTAGATCTTCAGCTGTGTTGCTCCCACATGGGCAGACTCTGTCCTCCCTAGAGATATGATGGTACCTTCTATGAACTACTACTAATCCATCGAGTTACAACGGAGAGCTATGAGAGCATATCTCCACTTAAAATTTGTTATACTATTTAAGTATTGGGGATGAGACATTCGTAATTTGGCATACCAGGGAGCACATTTTGACAGACATATGGAAGCACAATCAGTTTGGAAGTCCTTTTTTGAAATGTGTGCTTTCAGATGTCAAGCTGCTTGCTGAAAGTTTAAAGCATCTAAAGACTCCAGCGAGAGACCATAACCCTGCACTAGATGTAGAATCTTCTGATTCTAGGATAAATATTTTCTACTATTGAAATTTGATATTTCTTTGAAGGCACTCAAAACTAAAGAAAAACCTATTCCTTTTCTCAGTTTCAGCCAATATTTGATTGCATACATGTGAACAGCACTCTTCAGTGTATGGAGACCAGTCTTCCAACCGCAAAATGGAGGTTTCAGTTCCTATAGATAATCCTAAAATTGCCCTGAGGAAATGATTCTGAACTGTTTCTAGGTGCGTTTTCAAGGATACTCCCCAGAGTTCAGTGCCGTAACACATCTGAATAACTATTTTAGCCTTATAAATTTTAATAGCAGGTGGGATCTGCTATTATAGAATCTTAGTAGGGAGTTGGCAGTGCTAATGGCGATTTTTTTGGTACTCTCATAATGATTTGTCCAGAGTCCGGTCTGGGAAAAATTAAGGTCTAAATATTTAAATGATTTCATCTGTTCTATAGAATGCCCATCAATCTGCCATACATGTTTTATATGTCTATTGGCAAATACTAAGATTTTGGTTTTATTGTAATTAATTTTTAATTTGATGTGTAATGCCAGTTGATTAAAGGCTTTCAGTAGTCTCCTCATCCCTTGTTGTGTCTGTGACAATAGAATGGTATCATCTGCATACATAAGTACTGTTAATTTCTTATTTCCCAGTCTAAGGGGAACAAAGTTGTCATTATTGCTTAAATCAGTTAGTAGTGAGTTAACATAGAAATTAAACAGTGATGGGGCTAATAGACATCCTCGCTGAACACCTCGACTAGTTCATATCAGTTCTAATAACAAGCCGGATTAATTCAATCTTACTTGGATCTTAGTATCGACATGGAGTTCACACATTAACATTAGCAACCTTTTATCCATATCTGTTCTATATAATTTGTCCCATAGCCGTTCCCTATTAATGGAGTCAAAAGCTGCTGAAAGATCAATAAATGCTACGAACAGACGCTTTCGTTTCAATCTAACATATTTATACACTAGGTGGAATAGCACAAAACAATGTTGAAACCCGCCTGTTCTTCAGCAATCATTTCATTAGACTCCAGCCAGTAGTTTAATTTTATTAAAGTATTTATATTACAACCACAGTTCTCCTTCCACATTTGTGGGTTTGATGTTCATGAATTTGATTATTTGTGAGCATGCATACCTTCCCCATTTTTCTCCTTCCCTTCCCATGCATTTTGCCTCAGTGCAAAGAACTTGAATCGAGGCAAAACGGAAGGGAATAGGGGGTGTGGGAAAGCTTCTGTGAGCCTTCCTTTCCCACCTCTGCACCTCCCTCCTTCCCTTTTCCATGCAAAATGGAAGGGAAAGGGGGAGCAAAAGCTCATGTGACCTTTTCTTTCCCCCTTCTGGAGCTCCCTCCTTTCTCTCTCCATGAAAAACAGAAGGGAAAGAGGGGCAGCGAAAGCTGGCATGAGCTTTCTTTTCTTCCTCTGGAGCTGCCTTGTTTCCCTTCCCATGCAAAATGGAGGGAAGGGGGGTGGGGGAAAGCTTGTGCGAGCCTTCCTTTTCTCCCTTTGGAACTCTCTCTGCCATTCCTATGCATTATACTCTGGCGTGGAGAACTTGTGCTGAGGAAAACAGAAATATTTGCTAGTTTTTGTGGGGTAAGGTGCCATCTATGGAATAATTTATGATAGTTTTCTTTTAGAAGGGAGCAGCTACGAAATTTTACATTTACTTTCCATGTTTTCTCTCATTCCTCTAGTTGGATTGTATATCCTATATTCTGAGCCCATTTGTTCATATTTTCCTTAACTGCCTCATGTTCCAGCTCTATTTTTAGTAAAAATTTATATAATCTTGTGATAATACAATCTTTATTTTCTGGAATTACATTTTCAAAATCTGTAAATTGTTCCTCTATCCCTTCTATCTTTCTATTGATCTTAAATCTTTCACATAGTTGTCTGTATAGAAACCAGTGGAAGTCATACCTTCATTATATAATTCTTCAGTTGTGCTCATCTTGGCTATATTTCTTTGATTCTATAATATGTCCGTATATGCTAACCAAATATCATCAGGGGATTTTTCCTGTTCATGGAAAGCTTCATGTGGTGATATCCATCTTGGAATTTTAAAATATAATTTCTTTTTATAGTGTTCTCAGATTTTAAGTAGGGCTTTTCTTATGATATGACCATTAAATTCTTTTTTTTGTATATTTTTGTGTTATATATAATATATATCTGTGCCACCTGTATTCTAAATTGAAGCTTTTCAATTGCAATATCCTCTTCTTGTTGTTTTTTAACTTTATCCACTCTATAACCCAGCAAATTACACAAGCAATAGTATATTTTCAGGTTAGGTAAGCCTAATTTCCCCTCTTTCTTTGGTGTCCCTTAAAACAGCTCTGTTTAATCCTTAGTTTTTCCCCTCTCTTGACAAATTTCTTTAAATCGTTGTACCATTTTTTGAAAGGTTTCTCACATCTTACAATGGCCAAATTCTGGAATAAATATATCATTTTAGGCAGCACATTCATTTTTATTGCAGCAATTCTTTCTATAATAAGGAAAGGTTCAACTTTGACCATCTTTGGAAATGTTCTTTTACGTTACTCTGTACTCGCATATTCTTTTTTGAGATTATTATACCAAGATATTTTATTTTCTTAATGACTTTGAATTTTGTTTCTTGAACTAGATTTAATTCTTCTCTTTTTTGCATGTTTTTTTTTTTTTGCAAATCATTACAGTTTTTTCACTATTGACTTTAAATCCTGAAAGGGCACCAAATTCTTATTAATTACTTATTAATTTCTTCATGCTTTTCATTGGATCTTCTATGAGCAATTCTAAATTGTCAGAGAAAGCTCTTAGTTTGTATTTCTAATTCTTAATTTCTACACCTTTTATTTGTGAGTCCTTTTCTAATTTTCCTATTAATAATTTCTAGTATTGTCAAAAATAAGAGTGGAGATAGAGAACAACCCTGGCAATTTCCCTTTTGAATTTGTATTAGATATGTTTTTTTCTCCATTAATAATAGTGTGCTAATCTATATGGCTTGTATCCATTTTGTATAGTTGTCTCCCAAGTCCATCCTTTTCACCACTTCAAACATGAATGTCCAGTTGACATTATTGAAAGCCTTTTCAGCATCTAGGAAGATCACTACTAGTTTCCTATTATAGTGCCTTTGTAATATTCTATTGCATTTAGAACAGTTATTATATTGTCTTGTAAGTGTTGTCCTGGAAGAAAACCAGCCTGGACCTCATGTATCCATTCATTTAATGTCATTGCATTTATCTATGCTTAATCTACATTTAATAACACTATTGTCAGTAATTCTTAACACCCATTGAATCTTTTCCCTCTTTTGGAATTAGAATAATATTTAATATTTTCTACTCCCCATGTATCTGGATTATCTGATGAATTAATGTGATTAATTACATTTTAAAGATTCTAAATATTTCCTTTCCTTTTTCCGTATATGCATTTTTTTGTAAGCAAATAACCCCAGCCTTTTGTTTCTCAAGGAAATGAAAATCTTTCTTCCTTTTTATTAGAGAGTTGAACCCTTTCACATTTCAGGGTATGATGTTCAAATTCATTTCTTATCTTCTAAATTCTTTGGCTAGATGTAGTTTTGTTTATTTAGTTGATCATTTACTGTTATGTCTTATGTAGCTTCCTTCCTCTCTTTTTCTTCTTCTTGTTGTTTCTTCTTCTTCACTTTCTTCTTCTGTTTCAACTCCTATTTCTCCTTCCTCTTCATCTTATGATTGTCCCATTTCTGGATTTCTTTCACCCTTCTAGTCTTTTCTTTGGTTTGTCTCCTTTTTCCTTCGGATATTTCTTAGCTTTCCTTCTTTTGTGGTCTGAGATTTGTCCATTCTTTGATTCTCCGTTTGCTCCTTCCCTTTGTCTTCTGATAAAACCCTGAGCTTCTGGGATTGTGTTTATCACATGTCTCTTGTGCTGATATAGAAAAGACACTTCCTCTTTTTTCTCACTTGTATCTAATATAGTTCTCTTTTAGGAATTGAGTCAGGAAGTTATAATCCCTTCTTCTGTTCAAAACTTTAGATGGGATATTCTTGAAAATCTGAAGTTTTTTCCAATCAATAATTAATTTGTGGTTGTAGCTTTATTGAATGATTAAATCTTTTAATCTTTTTCTTATGAAATATATCGCTGTATCTTTGGGCAATCTATTCCTCTTGGTGGTCGCCGACTGAATTCAAAATATTCTGTCAACTTCTAGATCTAATTGTTCAGCAGACCATCCTATAAATTCTGCCAGAGCCAGTAATACTCTTCTTGCTGGTTCTTCTCCTTATAGTTCCTTTAAACTTCATATTTTAATACATTTCTCTCTCTATCTAATCTGTAGAAGCAGTTTTGTTTCTGAATGTTTTTGCCTTGTGGATTCTTTGACTTTGTTTGTTCTTCAACTTTTTCAATTTTGGAGGGGGGTAGTTTTTCTGTTCTGGTGTTGATCCTTGTTATGTCTCTTGAAACAGACTCTAATTTCTCTCCTGTTCTTTGTACTTCCTTCTTTAAATCCATTTGAATTTCTTGTCTTAGTTCTTTCATTTCAGTTCTGATTTGGATTCCTAGTTTCTTGATCTCTTCCACAATTGTGGATCTTGATTCTGTGGGTTCCTGTTGTAAATCCAGTGAATTACATCTATTCATTTGAGCTTGTTTTTGTGCCTATACAGCTGCTCTCCTTTTCCAGCAGCCTGTCATGAGCCAGGCTGAGTGTGCTGCCGATTCAGACTTGGACTCCAATTTAGACTTAGACTCCCAGCCAGGGGAGGATCCCTTGGAGGGGCCTTTGGGAGAGGGGGCTCCTTCAGAGGCTAGGAAGGAGTCTACCAGTGACCCCACAGCTGTCCCGGGCACGGATCCCAAGCCAGTACCTGCAGCAGATGTTTGTGCTCCAGAGGCAGAGGCTAGTGCTTCTGACCTGACAGAGGCTGGTGTTTCTGACTCCAGTCCGGAGTTTGCAGCAGACCCTCCCCCCACATTCCTTCAGAGACAGCTGGAGAAGGGGGCTGTTTGGAGGTCTCAGCGGCTGCGGGAGAAGCATCTGATGAATCAGCCCTGAAGTCTTGAGGGGCTCCAGCTGTGAGCTGGGCCAACGGACATTTGATCAACCCCAGTTGGGCTAAAGACTGTGTATTTAAGACAGAAGCTGTTGGAGTTGGGCACAGGGCAACAGCCGTCTACCAACCGGGAATTTGCGTCCTGTGTCATGGGCTTTCTGTTCCAGGCTAAACCTTTCTGTTTGAGTTTGCTGCCCCTGGGACTTGAATGTTTGTTTTGGTGATGTAACCTCTTGCTTTATTTATTACTAAAGCCATAAACCCAGCTCCTACCTCGGTGTCTGCTTAGCCGCTGCCTGACATTGACACAGCCATTATAATGTTACCTAATAATTACTCTATGCTGTTTATTAGCTTTTGGTGTTCTTGATCCTTTGTATCCTCCTTTCCAATTTATATTAATATTGTTCTTTGATTTCTTACTTCTTAAATGATAACAACCCAAAGTATTACAGATTTAGAAATACTATGTAAAGACTTACAAGCTTCTCAAAAAGTTAATGTTGGTGACACAATGTTTTCCACAGTGCATGACTATAACAATATGCCACATGAGAAAGCCACTTGTTGTGATGTATTTCTGTTTGTAGTGTGAGTCATGGCATGTGTAAGAGCCAGAAAGTGAGCAAAAGACTACTCCTTCTCCTAGCAGTTTCATCTAGTACAAATCCATCAAATCCATCATCCTCTGTGTGGAGAGGATGATTCTTCAAGCCAAGTTCTGCAATGACAGATTCCCAGTCATGGCTAATGCAACATGCACACTGATGAATGGTTGCTATCTCTTCCTTATTCTGTTATTTCCACCATCAGAACAATACACAGAGTACATCATTCTTGTTTAGTTTTTTAAAAGATAGAAATTGCTGTTTCTAATTCTGAATCAGAAGAAAGAAGTTGGAGCTCTTTGAGGCTGGTGAAAGGCATCCAGATGTGGTAGCTACATCCCAGGAATCTTTAAAGAGACTTCTGACAGATATGGTGTCACTAGGACTTGGAATGGGTCTTGACTTGGTTGTGGTGGGCAGTAATTGAATTTATGTGTAAGCCCATCCAGTTCTGGGCAAACAAGGGAGCTTCAGAGACAAAAGCCATATTGGTTGAAGAAACCTCCTTGTGCCAATAAGCCAAAGTGAATCCAGTGATAATTCCCTGAGTCACATAAAAACACCTGTCAAATTTGCTGTAGTCTAAGCTACAAGGAAGACTCTGTTTTTGATTGTTACAGACCACCCTTGCCTTATGGTGCTCACAGGAAGAAAGGTTACATTAGAGTCACTACACGTACTAATTAAAAAAAATTCTGCATCCTTGATGATCTTGAAGTTGCTGGTGTCTGAATTCAACTTCTTTGTATATTTGTCCTCAGTGAAGGGGGAAGAATGAACAGTACCCTTGACTACAAGTATGTGAGATGTTGGAGCTTAGTGGTTACATAATCGGTTTGTGTTTTACATGTGCTGTAGAATTGTCAACATCTTGGAAAGTTACTTTTTAAAAGTAATTTACTGTTAGACCAAGCTGCAGCCCATAAATAGTTTTTAATTGGAGAAAGGAATTAATTCTGAGTAATTAATTATTTGTAATTGGTTTCTTCCAAGCTCTGCAGTTACCATCTTCTAATCTAGATATCATCCATGGCTTTTGGTTTCAGAAGGAGGGGCATCTCATTCTGCCATTTTATGGAAAGTCGGGCTCCCTGCTTGTATCCTGGGCCATTCCCAGCAACATAGGGATATTTAAGAGCTTGTCTCTTTGGCTACTGTGATATTACATGCTACACCTAGGATCCAGTTGTCATTTTTGGGTCCTGACGCAAGCTTAAAACATACACCCCTACCATTCACATAATATGATCCCATCCCATAGTACAGTTTCATTAATCATGAAAGTTTCAGTTTTCATTCTGAAGCCATATTTGCTGTTTTGTGACATGGGACCGTGGCCCACATGTAGAGCAGTTGTTCCACTAGATTGGCTGGATGTTACTTGGTTTCTAAGCATGCCTCCCAGTGCCCATTCGGCCGATTATCTGGCCTGAATTCCAAGTTTTCATTTTTATTTTTTTTAAAGGTTTCAGCCATTGTAGAAGCATACTAATGGGACAAAGCCTACAGCAGCTCCTCTGCCTTTAGAGTTTAAGTGTCTGTGTACTGCCTGGAAAAGCTGCAGACTCCTTCAAGACAGGAAAAGCTTTACCTTCATCAACATAAGAGGGATTGTAGACTGTTCAGATGTTACCAAAACTCTCTTATGTGCTAATGCACCCGGAAGCCATTCTGCAGCAGTCATCAGTACTGTGAGGATCTGTGTGCAAAAGCTGGTCTGAGAAAATCTAATATCTCCATGCAAGCTCCATCTAGCATTGATTATCATATAACAAGCAATTTGTAGCACAATTTGGCTTGCTTGTAAGAACTTGTTACAGTTTCCCTTCTGCCAGTTCTTTTAAAATTACTATTTCCAAAACAATTTATAGTGGTTTTTTTTGCTCACCATTTTTCCTTCGTTCCGAGTCCCACACTGTGAGGCAGAGCCAAATTCTCTTTTGAAGCCAAATGTTTCTGAACAAGAGTATCAAAGGAGAATTGAAGAAATTGAAGTTTTTTTAACAATTTTTTCTAAATCTTCATAAATTGAAATAATACTGTGGTTTATTAAAAGACATTGTTTTGTTGTGAAGTTGGGGAATATTGTTGTTGTTCAGTGAGTTGTTTTTTTTCTTCATCGATAAGCAATTTCTCATGAGCAAGCAAGCTCCATTTTCCCCATTAATTAAGCAGCCTTTCTCCCAGAGTGGGACCAAGGCAGCTTCCAAAAAAGTTAAACTCATTAGTAAAACATTTAAAACAATAAAAAAAAAATGATTCCAATGACACTCCTTCCTGATAAGCAGCCCCATCATTGCCTGAGGTTTCCAAAACTCAGATAAAGTCTTGTTTTCCATATCCAAAGCCAAGAAACTGCTAGCAGTAGAAATAGTAAACATCGAGTTTAAGGTTGAAATATACACAGTTTCCTCACAGGCAAACAATTCATCAGTTTTGGTCTGTTTGGAGGCCTTGTTGTGCCTAACTGACCCTGAGCTTGTTCTAGAGTGTTTTTATCCACCATTTAAACATTGTCATAGGGGAGTTGCAAGCAGAGCAGCTGGTAACACATTCAAAAGAAAGTACAAACAGGCAATGAAGACTTTCCAAAACAGCGGGGGGGGGGGTCAATGCTGCTCAGGACTTGAAGGCAATAGTGAAATAAAAGACCAAACAAACTGGGTGGGATGGAAAGGAAAAAAAATTAAAGGTAACAGAGTTTGTTAAAGCACTTCGTATCATGCCACCACCATCTTTCCCAGCCAAACTAATTGATTGTTAGTTCCATTTAAGCAGGCCTAGGGAGTTCCAGTTTGCCACTAAATGTGACAGTAAAAGAAGTTGCGTGTCTGAGTGATGCATAGCATTTGGACACTTCAAATTTGGCTGGCATACTGAAAGGACTCTTGAAGTATCCACTTCTAGATCTTAATTAGTTTAAGTATGTCTCTGTGTTTGAGTCCTGCAGTACCTCTTTAGTTACTGGGTAGCAAACTTGTCTAACCAAGTCACAGGTTTGCAGTACCACAGCTTGAACATGGGAGAGCAGTCCAAAAGGTAGAATTATAGGGCTGCCCCTCCTCGTGTTGTGGGACAGCCTCACACATTGGCATGGGGCTTAGGGTTGTGCTGTTGCAGTGAGCATGCCTAGAGGCTTCAGTCACATGGGGCCTGACAGCTGTAAAATTTTGTTTGAGGGTTTACATTTTTCACGCTAAGTTTCAGTCCATGCCAAATTGAGTGCTTCTGCTAGTAAATAATAAATAAAACAAGACAGATGGAAGGCAAGGCTAGCTCTCTTAGGAATTTTAGCCTAACAGCTACTTAGCCCAAGGAATAGAAAGTGCAAAACATACATTTAATGTGTCTTTCCCTCCCTCACAGTATCCACAACTCTATCCTCTGGGCCTGGACACACTAGACAGTGCAATGAAACAGTTAAGTCCTACTGTGTCAACGGTGGAGTTTGCTACTACGTTGAAGGCATAAATCAGCTGTCCTGCAGGTAAGTGAACATGTTCCTTTTCTCCAAGGCAAAATAACTCTTGGAAGCTAAGTGGGTGAGTGTTGTGATGTGCTCTAAGACGGCAAGTTGCCTTGGTGGTCCCTTGACAGTCTCATTGGCTAAGAAGAGGAGCAGGCTTAGCTAGAGGCTGGTTGTGGTGGCCAGGCCTTGGTTTTCATTATCTGCAGTGTCCTAAGTATCAACTCTGCAGAAGTGCTTCTTTGATAGTCTGTCTATATTAGAAATTTAAGGCAGTGCTTCTTTCCCCCCCCTACTTTCCCCCCACTTTCTTTCTTCTGTCTTCCTCATTCTCTTGCAGCTACCAAAAAGGATAGCCTGGTTTCTGTTTTTATGTATTTGAAATTATTGCCATTCCTCTTCCAGGAGGAAACCCTGGCTTTTAGCAGACAGATGTTTAGTACTAGCCATCAGCTGACAGAAGCCATCAGTATATGCTATCAAGAAAAGGAGTGATTGCTTGTGTTTTTATTTCTAGTGGTCTGTTGTGAAACCTGGTAAAATAGAGTTTGCTTTGGTGGGTGAGGAAAGTGAAAATTACAATATTCAGAAGTTTATACGACAAGGAATTTGACAGTGGTCTATAAATCACTCCCTGAAAGGGCAGCAAAGGCAAAAAAGAACTGGAAACTGCTTCTCGTAGCTTCAAATAGGACAACAATATGGAGCTGTCATAGGGATGAGGGGGCGGGATTTCATTGGTAGTTTCTGATCAAGGCAACAAAGATCTCTGTATTTTGAACAGAAGACTTGTTTACAGAAAGGTTCTCAGCTGAAGGGACAGGAGATGGAGGCTGCTCTCCTATGCACACTTTCCTGGGAATAAATTGCACAGAACACAGTGGGATTGACTTCCATGCAAGATGCATAGGAATGCACTGTGGACAATCCAGAAAGGCTGACATTCCTTTGAGAGGACATTCACCATGAAATTTTCCTTCTGATTATTGCTGCATTTTTTGCACCATGTATAAATCTGGCAGAAAAATGGCACCTCACTCACTAGGATTGCCACCACTTACTGCCTCCATTCATGTTTGTAACATATTCAGTTTCCACAATAGGCTAGATAATTATACCTGCATTTCCACCATATTGAGAAAGCCCTGCAGTTTTCTCTTCAACTCCATTTCATCACCATGAAGCTGTGGTCATACAGTTTCAGAAAGTCCCCTGCTACATTGCTTCCTAAACAACTGACCATGTAGAGTATTGGCCTCATAGGTTTTCAGTCTCTGTGGTATTAATTTTGGGGATGTAAATTCTCACATATTCTGCAGAATTAGGAAAGTTATTCTGCCCAGAAATACATATGAGTTTGTGTGTGTGTGCCTGTGTGTAAAGCAAGTTTTTTTCCACACAGAATACTTTTTCCTGATAGCTACTTTTTTGTGCAAAATAGCTTTTTTATAGGAAAAATATGTTTTCTATGAAAAACAGATTTTTCATGCAAAACCCTTTTCCAGAAATCCATGTGGTTTTGGTACAAAAAAAAAATCTGATTTTCTCACTAACACCACAATTTTCTTATAATTTTTCCCCAGAAGCCCCCATTTTTGGAGCAAAAATCATGTTTTTATGCAAAACACACTGATCTTTGACTAATGTGTGGCAATATAGTGGCAAAAATACCAATTTTTCATTAATGTGCAAACCCCACTAATGTGGACCTCTGAAAAGGTTTTTGGCAGCGGAACAAGGGAGATCAGTTTTAAAAATGTATTGTTTTTTCACCCCACCTCCTACAATTTTCACATAAAAATACTGTATGTACTTCTGTGCAGAATAGTTCCTTGAAACCTCTTTCTAATGTGTGAATATTGTGAGAAAACAGTGCAAATTCTCACTACTGTGTTATTCTTGCTCACTATGAACCCCTTCACACTATACAGTTGTAGCACAATAATATTACTTTGACTAGCATGACTTCACTGGGATTACACAGTTTGGGGAGAGTTATTTAGAATTCTGTGCAGAGAGTTTTAGTTCCCACCAAAGTACAAGCCCCAGAATTCTACAGGGTGTTAAAGTGAAATCTCAGCACTTTAAGTCTATAGTATGAAAGGGACCTAGGTTTCTGAAGTGGCATGAAGCCCTTTGCTTTTCCAGTGAGGAATATGCTTTGCATCCCTAATCCATACTAACAGAGTAATGTGCAGTTAGCCAGAGAGCACCACAATGAACTAAGGGCCTTGGTTTTTACTTCATGATATTTACATGTGAGTGTTTAATTTCTGAAAATGGTGTTAAGAGTTATAACCTGATTTCAGGTTTCTGCTACTAGGGAGCATTGCTGTAGGAACCTCTAAGACCAAGAAGTGTGAGTGTGTCTTCAACTCACCTGTGGGCTTATGCAGACTGCATGAATTCTTCAGGGGATTTTTAGGCAAAGAATACTCAGAGGTGGCTTTGCCAGTTCATTTCCCTGAAATATACCACACAGCACTTGGTATACATTGGCGATCCCCATCTGGGTACTAGCCAAGGTTGACTATACTTAGCTTTCAAGATCAGGTGGGATTTGGTGCCTTTAGGGCATTTAGGCCCTCAAGATGAGGTCTGCTTTTACACTGCTGGAGCTCAGTTTGCTCCTTATTATTATCAGTTATAGTTGTCGTCCAGCATCAGGCCAGTGAAGTAATGAGCCTGGAGAGTCTTTTGAGGGATTGGTGTGTATGTTTGGGTGGTGTACGTGCATGTGTGTTCATCAACGTGTAAATGAGCAGAGGTCTGTGTGTATTCAGGGTGAAAAGAGCATTAGGACTTTCTTCCCTTCCCTGCTTCACCTAATAGTAAATAGATGAAAATAAAATCAACCCTAATAGAAAGTACCGAAACATAATACTTACAGACTTTTCCATATAGTTCCATATATAATTTCCACCATTTTGGGTTTTTTTTCCTACTTCTAATTCTTCCCACAGTTCTTTCTTCCATCTTCTTTTGCTGGGCTCTGTCTTCCTCCCTTCCCTTCCCTTCCCTTCCCTTCCCTTCCCTTCCCTTCCCTTCCCCACCCCAACTCTTTTCTCCATCCTTCAGTCTTCCAAATCCCAGCCCAACACTCTAATCACCATATCACACTTGTCAGGCAATTTAAAAATGCTGTTCTGAAGGTGGAGAGAATCCTGCTCTGTTTTTGCCCATTTTTGCATTCACAAAGAAATTTGTCAATAAAAGTAAAATGGTTACATTTTTAAAGGCTGCAGGGCTAAGTATGCTCACCTGGGAATAAGATCCATTGAAGTCAGTAAAATGTCCTTCTGAGGTAACATGCTTAGGGTTGCACTGTGAATGGACTACTTTGCTGTCACATAAAGTAAGTGGAAACATTTTAAGTTTAGAGGAAAAGTTGGTTGCCTTATGACTACCACCATTGTTTTGCTAGTGTGAAGCTCAAGGAGGATTGCTTTTTGTGGAAATAATGTGGAGAGAGAAAGAAACATATATACTGCCCTGAGTGGTGTTTTTATTTTGTTTTTGTAATCTTTCTCAGCCTGACTTACCTTGTAGAGTTGTTAGTTCTGGAGTAAAAAAAATTGATGGCAAAAAATGGCAGTACTCTGCTGGGAATACAACTGAAAGAATCTGTGCATGACAAAATTTTGTTGCTATTTTATTGTTGTTGTAATCAACATCATCACTACCACCACACCAGGAATGTACATGGCTACTTTACATGGTTCACTTATCACCATTAATCACCACAACAAACCTGTGAAGTAGGTTGGTGGAGTGAGTGACTCAATATAGCTTGCTAAGTTCCATAACGAAGCATGGATTTTAACCTGGAGCTCTGTGTTCCAAGTCTAGAATGTTAATCACATACTACTTTGGCTTTCTCTGATGAGGTATGCATATGATACATATAGGCTTAATACATATCCAGAAATGAAGAACCCCCCTAGCCTTCTGAGATTTAGCTATCTAGAGATAGGGTTACCTTGACTTGTTCTTCTGTAGTACTTAGTCATCTTTCTGAAACTGGTCTTTTTGTGGGTGGGAAACTTCTTTATATTGTCTAGGCAGGGCCTTAAGAGGGCTTCTGTTATACTGTGACTTCCACTGTCTTCAGTTTTGTAAATTCTCAAGCCCTTGAGGCAACAAGTGACAAGGATGTGTGGGTGGGAAGGTTGGATTTCCATATCTCTGCTTTTCAATCATTGCTTGCAAATGCTGGTTTGTTTCCTGGTCAAAAATTTTCATTCTATTTATTTCGTAATAACACATCTGGATATTATTATGGACTATAGATCCAGAATGTTAACTCAGTCCACCCACAACCAGATTTCCATAGAGTCTTGTCCTCCTTTTCTTGTTAGGTGAATTGCTCAGAATGGAGGTATTCCAGAGCAGAATTTTCTTTACCCAAAAGAAAACCATATGATGAGTTTTTAGTTTTTTTCCGTTGCATGTTGCTACTCTATTAGTAAAGTGGGCAGAAAAATTGACCACACATCTTCCAGTTGGCAAGTGGCAGTATATATCCTCCATACTGGCAGAAACCTCTATAACATGGAGAACATTTTTACCTCTTTCTCCAATCTCCTCCAAAACAATGCAGAATGATGCCTGTAACCAGAACATGAGCAAGAATGTCCACTTGAACACTGACAAGGGAGTGAAACTGGGAGCATGAACTCATACACAGTAGAGGGCATTCAGTTTGGTTGCGATGAAACAAATGATCTGTGGTTTTCCTCCCTTCTGCTTTGGACCCAGTGGTAGACAAGAACCGACATCAAGGATGGTCACCCTTCCGCTATGCGCAGTTTGCAGAATGCAATGAAAGAAATTGTGTTGGTGATGCCTGATTTCTCAGCCAGTATGAGTTCTTTGTCCTGACAGCTTATAAAGGGTGCAAGACAAGAAGTCTTTGTTCACGTGGCAGCTTAGGAATCTGGCACACAGTTGCTGCCTGGTTGCTTTGCCTACTGCTTGTGTAGAGTTGCCAGGCAAGAAGAGAATCTTCCTGGCAACAGCCAGTCTTTTAAGTCAGAAGTGGGCTGTTGGATCTACTTTAGGTTGTTGCTTTGTTTTTTCTAGAATCTCAGAGTGCATTAGGCAGAACCAGGTGCAAAAGACATGTGTATAGAATTAAAGTACAAGGTGCCTCTGAGCGTGTTCTAAGCCTATTTTCTATTATATGAACTGTGTTGAATTAATCAGTCAAATGGATCAATTAATCTGTACTGAGCTTAGAGTACATTCATACAAAAGTCGTCTTCTGTTTTCACCAAGTTTTCTTTATTGTAATGGTTTCCACTAAGTGAGGAAGAAAATCTAATGCCAATCTACTGAAAATCAGGTGTCGTCTCTGAAAAGTCTTCCAAACATGGATATGTGTCCATTGCCTTTAAACTGAAGACAGCTGCAGTGCAGTGGTTGGGAACTGAATCCCTCCTTTTTTGAACTAGCTTAGAATAAAGAAATAAAGTGTAATAAATATGAAAATAATTTAGCTCATTCTGAGACTACTGAAAGAAAATTGGATGCTGTTGTATTCTTCCCCCAGCCATCTGTGGGAGCCTTTCCTCTCCCTCACTTGCCAAATTGTTTGAAAAGAGGTCACGCCTGCTTTCTCTTTTTCCCATCTCAGCTCTTGATTTGCTTCTGCTTCAAGAAAGATAGGACAGTATCATCAAGCAAGATAGTATCCACAATCCAGATGTGATACACAGAGAAGGAGGAATTGAGTTGAAACCCAGTGCACTGAACAATGCAAGGGAACAAGCAGCGAAAGCCCCTTCTTCGTTCCCTGTATTGTGAAGGCTGTCCACTTCAAGATAGCAGTGGGAAATATCCAGCCCATCTTATGATTCACCTCACCATAGCATGTGTCTTCTTTCTGTGTCCCTCCCTGTCCGTCTTGGTTCCTCCATCTTCCTCTTGTGCCTTGCCCTTTTGGATAAAAACTGTCACTTGCAGTCAGGAATGTGAAATGCCTTCCAAGACAGCATTCTTGCAAGTTACAGTCTTTGTGCATTTCTGTAGTACTAATGTTCCTTTCTTCAGCCATGAGCCTCCTCAGCCTAATTCTGCCCCCCATGCCCACTGTGTTTGTTGGAGGTGCTCTTCTCTGCAGAACCATTGCAATGCCTATCTTGCTGTGTCTCCTTGTCACTTAGTTTGAACTCCTTCTTCTTTAATGTAAAGGAAGATGCTTCCCAAGTGCTTTGGCAACACGGAATGCGTTCTGGAGCTGCTAGGCAACCCTGAAAGTGCTTAGGAACATTAACAAATGGTGGAGAAGCTCCAGAAGTCTTCAGAAAGCATTGGAAGCCATTTGGAAACTGAGATCCCAGTGTATTTCCTACCATTCTTTCTTTCAAGCAGTCATTTGAAAAGTTGCCTGGAAAAGATTGATTTAATTTAAGGAAAACCAAAGAAAAATTGTAGTGAGTTGGGAGCCTCTTGGTTATGTCTAAATGAAAGTAATCATGGTGGCTGGTGGCTTTTATGTCAGTGGGGTTTTGAATCTTTTGTGAGTTTTACTCTAAACTTGGTAGGAACTAACCAAGTTGTCAAATTATATTCTCCCTTCCTATAAAAATTAGAACACAACCCAGGGCAAATTTTCCACCTCATTGACATGGGAGCCCCCACTGTGCGTTGTGCATTCTCTCTCGCTCTCTCTCTCTCGTGCTGTAAAGACACATACGTTTGTGTGTGTATGCACAAGTATGGCTGTGAATATGAGAGTGGATGTTCCTACCCACTTCCACTTCAGGCCCTGCTCACTGATGTTATGCAGGCCCAGACAGTTTAGCTATAAGGGAAAAGGGCTTGTGACTAAGAAACAAAACAATCCCTTCTGCCTCCACAGTTTCCCTTCCTCTGGCTAGTAAATATTACTGTTCTTTGCCTTGCCTCGGTGGCAGCCTGTAGAAAAAACAGGGTCCCATCAGCTGATTGTTTTTAGACCACTAGCTGGGGACAAAATAGGCTTCCCTTTACTGGTGTTGGGAAGGAGAGCGATAACCTAAATTTTGTAAATGTAGTTGAGATAAAAACCCACTTTAAAACTGAATCTTTCTTCTCTCACACTGAACCTATTCTCATTATCTCCTTCTTTCTCACAATCGCATCCCACACTAAAGCTTTCTAGGCATTGCAATTTTGTTGTGAGCTTTGTTTGGGTATGGAGAACACTTTCCTCAGAATTTTTTAAAAAGTCTTATTTTTTCAGGTGTTTTCCAGCACTGCCTGTAAAAATATGTTCCTATTTTGTTATATTGGTTTCTCTGTCTCTTATTCATTGCTGCATCTGCTCTTATGATGATATTATTACATTGGCAAATCTGATTATTCGGGCTGTTTCCTGAAGTCGTTCCACTCACTTCAGTATATTTGATTGTGAATACTGATGTGGCAAATCCAGGAACACACCTTGGAGAAGTTACTTGTTCAACTATAATCCCCCAGCCAACATGGATGATTCCAACAGGGATCCCTTGGAATTAGTAGTTCAAACAACTTTTTTTAAACTCGGTTTGGAAGATACTATCTTCATTCTCAGTTGATCATTTCTTTTCATTAGTGTCATAATGAAGCACAGACTGCTGTACCGTGTAGCAGCATCATGTCAGCCTGTTTATGGCACAGCTGTTGATTCGCTTGAGCACCCACTATGTTTATTCCAGGGCAGATGTAGAAGCAGGAAGAGGAAATGGTATCTGTAGGAACCAAGACACCCAAACAGACTGAAAAATATAGAATATTTTCACAATCAATACATTTTTAAAGGAAATATTTATGCCCCCTTCCCTGCGTATGAGTGTTGACCTGAACATTTTAAAAGGAGAATATTTGGCAGAAACTCACTTTAATTAATCTTGTTTTTTAGCAGAGATGGCCAAAAGAGAGCATTTCTGCCAGGAAATTTTCTTCTTTTTTAGTTAGAAATCTGCTTGAGATCTGAAAATTTTTTACATGTTACCATATGGTACCTCACATATTTGATGGCACAATCATTTAATGCAACTTTAAGCATTTATTGCAGACATGCTGTCTTTATGAGTTTGATGTGGCTTGATCTTTTACTGGGAGTGGTAAATTCCTGTCTGAATTCCTTCTCCAAAGCAGGATATATGAAGAGATATATATAAAAAAAAGTTTTATGATAACCTGTTGACATGTAGTCAGCCATTTTGTCACCTTTCTCAGACAGCTGTGCCACTTGAAGACTGAATGTTGATCCCTTTCCTACTTCTAGACACCTCCCTTTCCCTTCACCTATTCTTACTTTTATTGTTGTAATGTGTGTTATTAAATATGAAAGATACTTTCTGACCAACAGTACATCTGATGATAATGATGATAATGATGACAATGCCACAGAGAGAAGAGGGCAGTCGTAAAGTTCTGGAGCCGGCTGACAGAAGGTATCTTGGAGCTCTGGAACAACTGCTGCCACTTTGAGGCTAAGGCCCTTTCCGCATGCGGAGGGAGAAATGGGGGAAAACACTCTAAAACAGAGCTTACTGGCAGCTAGGTAAATCCGTCGCCATGCAGAGCAGCGCAATCTCGCTGTTCCGCAGTCCTCCGGCGTCCAAAATAGCGGCCTCAGCGTCTAAAATGGCGGCCTCCGGCTGGCAGAGGCTCTCCACCAACCGCAGACGCTCACCAGCCTAAAGCCCACCCCCAGCAGATCTGCAGGCATGCACTAGTGTGCACCTGCAAATCTGCACCGGAGTGCGGCAACGGAGCTGCATGGGGCTGCGCACTCCGTGCTTTTTAAAAACCTCTGAAAAGAGGTTTTTTAAAAACATGCAGCACCACCAGTTCCGGTGGCTTCGGAGTGGATTGAGGTGTGGAACTACGAAAAATAGTCCGCTGCAATCCACTCCATGGTGCAGAAGACCTCCGTTGGAGGTCGCTCTGCACCGTTTTAATACGACAGTGCAGAAAGGGCCTAACTTGGCTTTGGGATGGAGCTACCTACCTATTCATTTTATCTCTTCAGCTTTTATATATAGATAGAGGTATAGGTATAGATGTATAGATATATAGATATATAGATATAAGAACAGACAGGTTTCCCCCCAAAATAAAAGAAGTCTAGTGCCCTATTAGCCAAAGGAAAGGCAGTGAAGTTCTAAAAGTCCAACTTTCCATCACATGGAGGGAAGGGTCTTAGATGAAACATGGCGGATATAGACACACTCCTGCCTATCTTCTTCTTTCTTTTTTTTTCTTGAAAGAAAGAATATTCTTCCTGCTAATTCCTGGATTTGGAGAAGATATAGAACATAGCTGGTATTAGATATAAATGTTATCCATCCATCCATCCATCCATCCAAGTATCTGTTTTGTTTTGATCCATTTATCAACCATGTGCTGCCAGTCGAATTGACTGAGCTCTCATTACGTCACATCAAGATGCAGAACTGAGTTGGCTTTATACAGAGCAGTCACACCATTGCTGGTTGGCAGGGATCTTTGTATGGAATTGCTATCATTCATATCATTCTGCAGCTGATTGCTTGTAGTCAATCAGCAGTCAGTGTCTTGGTTTTAGAAGGGATATCGAAAATATAAACTCAAGTGTAATTGTCATTGAGTCTTTTTCTAAAGTACCATTCAAAGGGAACATCATTCTTCTTCAAGCCAAACATTTGTGCTAAAACAGTTTTGATAAAACCAGTCCAATGTCTTAATGGGTTTCAAACATTTCTATGGTGACTAGGTTGACATAAAGAGAAATTTAATTCAGATTAGATGGTTCATGTCAGGAAAAATATCACAGGAATTTCAAAGGAAGTAAAAGTTTTGACATGATCAATTAAGTTTCTTTAGAATCCTGCGCTTCTGGAAGGCATGAATTGATGTAGGTTTCTTAAATACCCATACAGAATTTCTAACTATTTTCTGTCTTCCAAGAAGCCCTAAACTTATTCTGTGTTCTTTCTGATAGATTAAAAACAAAAACTAGAAAGCCACCAGATTTTAAGGATCTGTCTAGGCACTGTGCAACCCCAGTATCTGTTCCATCTCATGTTCTGCACAGGGATTAATGCTTTATTTCTTATTGTTGTTTTCATACTAGTCTTTATATCTTATTAAGATGATACACAATGTCCATTCTTGGCTAATTCTGTCCTCCTTCTGGACCCCCTTCTTTCTTTCTTTTTATAATTGTATCTGTATTTGTATGGAAACAATTTGTTTTTAATTAATTAAATTAAAATTATAATTAAATTAATTATAAGTAAGTAAAATTAAAATAATTAAAATTAATTAAAATTTCTGTGCAAATACAAACATACTTTTTGTTGATTTTTTTTTCTTTTTCTAATTTTGTGGTGATAGTGGTGGTAGTGATGGTGGTGATAGAAGATAAGTTATTTTTTTTACTTGACACCATCTCCTGACACCATTTGTCTATAGTCTTGCCTGTATTTACAGGCTACAGAGAAAGGAACAAGCTAAAGATGAATATTAAAAAATCAATAATATTGGGATTAACTTTTACATGATGAAACCAAAAAATATTGGACTACCTAATTGATTGGGTAATGCAATAAAAAGTTAAAAAAATAACCAGCTCCTTTTCCCAGTGCTTACCTTTTCTGTGTCATTCACTTTTTCATAATGTAGGTAAATGCAGAATCCTGTAGTTTGTAGTTTAGTGAGGCACTAGAGTTTTCTAGCTGCAGTTTCTAAATGCCCCTCACTAAACTGCTAATGCCAGGATTCTATGGGATGTTGGCATGGCAGTTAAAATGGAATATAGTGCTATAATGGTGTAATGTAAATGGGCCCCATGTTTCAGTCACTTCCCATGTACAGGGTCCATGCCCCTCATTGACACATGAAAAAGAATTAGAAAAGAAAATGTTCCCAAAATCTTTTGATTTTTGACTTTGAGGTATTTTTTGTCTCACTTAATATAATGTGTTAGGATGAGAAATGACCCAAGGTCTTTTTGGGAAGGGAGCAACAGATCACATCAGATATTTCCTACTTGTCAGTAGATTGATTCCATCTGAATGAAACAGAACTTTCTTCAGTTCATTAAAAAAAAAAAAATTCCTAGTCTACAAGGGTTAATGAAATATCACCAGACAGGCCCATAAATTAAAGTGCAACTACAAGATATGAAGTCCAGTTGCTTTACAATCCACCAGATGCTGACTTCAGCTCATCCCAAATTATAAAAAGGCCCAGGTGGCATGCGTACTAGCTGAATGTAGAATACTCCAGACCAAAATTGACAAATAGTATTAAGCTTTATCTTCAAGATATAAAAATTGTTATTTGGTGGAATGATTGGTGGAGCAGAGGGAATCGAACAGGTAACAGGAGAAGTCCTAAAAACAAACACAGACTGCGCTAAGAAGGAAGCAATATGGGCTACAGCTCATCTAAAATTGGTCTCAGCAAAGATAAGGAAGAATCCATAAAAGTTAATATCATGATGGTATTACACTTTTCAGAGATGAAGTTGTATACTTGTATAGATGTGTTGCACTGTGTGGCAATAAAGAACTTTTGGACTAATTATTTAGGGAAGCCAGAAACATTGTAAATTGTCCAATAGATACAATACCAACTCTGAGACTGCTTTCAGTTTCTGAGATAAGTAACAAAGGCTTACTTCACAAGAAACTATTGACATTCTTCTGGGTAGCAGTGTGAATGCAAATAGCTGCCAGTCAGAAGTCAACCAGCCAATTGGAAGTGAGCCAGCTGGAAACAGCGAATTAGAAGTCAATGCTGACTTTCTTTTGGGACATTGAAAATTGAAACAACAGCCAATTCGAAGTCAGTCAGAAAACTTTCTGTTACAAAATGGTACTGGCAACTGGCTTTGATCATGATAATAACCAAACCAGTACTGTCTGAAATAAACAGAGATAACTGAGACAGCCTCTTGCTCTTTCAAACAAATTTATAGATTGTGCAGGCAAAAGAGGAACAGCATACAAAGGAGATTTTCTTTGACGCACAGTGTTCTGTTGAAACCTGTAGTTTCAGATTGCTAAATAAATGAATGCTGAATCAGTAAAAATGCTTTTAAATAGTACAGTCCCCCAGATGCTTAATAATTCTGTTTGGGGAATGTGAACTTTTTATGGTATCCTGTTTAAATATGCACTGGTTCTCTGATGCAGTTATGCAAACCTAGCAGTATGACATGTTCTGAATCACTATTCAAAGATAAGGGAAGAATATCTGGTACAGTACCACAAATGAGGAAATTAGATGTAAGATTAGCTTAAAAAGGAGAAGCCCCTTTGGTTAAACATGCTATATGGAGGTGGATGGATGAGAGTCAAGGGTAACAAAACAAGAGAGAGGAGCAATAGAAGAAATAGTAACAATAAAAATGTGTAGATAGTGGAGCAGATATTTACTATTCCTTTCAGTTTCGAATGTGAGCTGAAGGGGCAAGCTAAATCCTTCAGAGAAAGGTGGAAGAGGGATTTGAAGGAAGATTAAAATGTCTTGTGATTCCTCAGACTTCAAGAGTCTTGTGTTTCTCATCTTGTTTGTAAAGTCAACTGTATTTCCTGATCAAATGATCTGTTGCAGTTCTGGGATAAGCATCGTCCCCTTTCTCATTCTGTACCATTCTCAAGATTGTGCTGATTAGTATCCGGTGGTAGCAAATGGTCTGTGTATTGAACAGAGCCTTGTTCAATATATGCAGGGCTTGTTTGGGAAATAGGTTCCTCAAGCTGTCACTGCCCCCCTTAGTTAGAGGTTTAGGTGTGGGGGCAGATAGTGTGCACCCATTAAGAATTCTGCTTCTCTAAATGAAATTTTCCTGGTGCCCCCAAATTTCTAGCATTGCAGTAGATTAAATCTTCACTTGAGCATTTAGAAATACAGTTTAGGCACCCAAAGAAAAGGGCAGGCATAATTACCAGGGAAGCATGAACACAGCAAATATAAAAACTTTGCATGTGTACAATTTTAATATCTCAGTTTCTGGAATGCTAGAAGTTTGGAAGTTGAGGGAACATTTCATTTTAGGGGAGGAATTATTAGGAAGGTGGGGGGACCCCGCCCTGAATTTTGACTGCCAAGTTCTCACTCCCTATAGCTCTTATGCTGTTCCAGTTGCTTTCTCTAGGAATGCACAATCAGCTTTATATCTTGAAAATGAAAATGTTGATTTCTCTTTGATTTCTTTTTAAAATCCAGGACCACCTTTTCAAATGTATTTGGAATTTCATGGACTCTGGATAATTGAGAAACCCATCCTCCTTTCCTTAAATTTCATGTAAAGTTTATTATTCAAACTATAAGAACAATTAGATAGATTTGGCAAGAAAGCCAGATGTTGTTGCTTCCCTTGTGTTACAGCAGAAGGCTTCTCAACCATTTTCCTTAATGACTGAAACTTAATCATTACATAAACTTCATATGCAATTAAAAACTAGTACCAAGAACTAGTACCATTTTGTTCTTTCTAATTTGGAGGATTATTTATTTAATTATTCCCCCTTTTTAATGATGCAATGTTATTAAAAAAAATTGCAGAACTAGTTTATTGACAAGCAAACAAAACACATAATAATATCAGAAAATTAATCATTCATGCAGTACTAAAATTCAATTAACCTATAGCTGGTGATTCATATTTGAACTTGGTATATGTTCACTGATAAAAGGAAGGTGAGTTGAATTTGGACTCACAGCGTAATAGCTGCAGTTAACAACACATCACACCTCATCTGATGATCTAAACCAGTGGTTCTCAACCTGTGGGTCCCCAGATGTTTGTGGACTTCAGCTCCCAGAAGCTCCAGCCACTATGGTCAATGCTCAGGGCTTCTGGGAGCTGAAGTCCACAAACATCTGGGGACCCACAGGTTGAGAACCACTGATCTAAACATTTTTTCTGAAGGTTCCAAAACCATTCAAAAGATGTAGTTGTCCCACTCTATTGGTATTCGTTGCCCAGAATGTGTCAGTGCAGATGGATTCACAGTGGAAACTAGAATTTTGGGCTCTTCAGCTAGTAAGCAACTTGTAGCTGTTGCTAATCTTTCTCATAGCAAGAGTCGATATAATAGGATGTGCCTGATGAACATACTCTACAGTCCCATGTTAAAGAACATGAACACTTTCTAAACTATGAGAACAGTTAGGAAAAAGGCAAGAAATTGAGGGATAATTGTGGGGGTGGGGGTAAACTGTTGCATTCAAACAGTACAGAAAGGAGACAGAATGTGGCTTTGGTATAAATTCACTGCTATCTTGAAGTAAATCCCATGTTTACTAGTACAGTACATGCATATATACTCAGCAGAGGGTCAGCTCATGATATCAGTCCCATTCTTTTTCAAGCAGTGGCTTAGCATTCTCAGCAGAAGGATTTTCTTGCCAGGATGCCAGGGAACAACTTTTAACAGATGTCAATACTATGCAGTGCAATCCTATGCATATTTACTCAGAAGTAATAATAACTTCAATGGAATTTACTCCCTAGTAACAGTGCACAGGATTGCAGCCTTAAGATAGATGATATACTCACTGAAGACACCAAGAGCCTCTTCTGATCACACCATTTTTTTGACAAAGGAAATTGCTGCTGACTTTGTGGGCCATCCATAAGCTTTTTTAAACTAGTGATTCAAAAGGAACATTTAGTTTTGTGTAATTGATTGGAATAATGTCTTTATAGTTGTCCCATTTGCCAGCCAATATGTAATCCATCATAGAAAATGGCACCCAACACTACACTGTGCCCCAGACTACCTGTCTGGAATATGGGGTCCTTTACATCTTTACATCACTTACCCCAGACTTAGCAAATTCCAGCTTTATTGGATGAAAACTCTCCTCATTCCTTTCCAATGCATGGTGGGTTCCAGGACTGGGAAAGATGCCCTAGGCATACGATAGTGATCCCATTTCTTATACTAACACAGGTGTCCCAAGTCTATGGGTATTGAGGATTAAGGGCTTAAAATGCACAGAGGAGGGTTGGAGCAATTGCACAGAAAAGGAGTTAGGGACTCCCCTTTTCACACAGCAGAGATAAATCCAGCTGTCTTACATGAGATGCTTTAATTTTTAAAAATTCATCGCTGTACATTTTTTATTTCTGACCATAGCCTCAAGGATGATGCCAGCCTTGTTCTGTGATTTGTCCCCTTTTCCTCCTCCAGATGTCCAAATGGATTCTTCGGACAGAGATGTTTGGAGAAACTGCCTTTGCGATTGTACATGCCAGATCCTAAGCAAAGTATGTTTGAAGACAAAAATTGCACCATACTACTTAAAATTTCCCGGGTACAGCACTGGATTTAGAGTGGCATAGTGAGGGTGTTCTTTTGAGTTAATATCTGGGCTAAGGTTTAGGGAATGCAGGTAAGGGACCAGCCAAAAGCACATCAGGAGAAATCTTGAAAAGGAGCTAAGTTGGCATCAGAAAGGACCTCTTTTCAGTCTGTTTGGATATCATGCTATCTTGTTTCTCTCTTTCTGGTTTTCTTTTCTTTCGTTAGGTGTCCGAACGAATTCACAGGGGACCAGTGTCAGAACTTCGCAATGGCCAGCTTTTCCAGTATGTCTCTTTCCACTTCTCTCTTTCTCTGATTTGTCGTAGCACACTACGTGACACCTTTAAAGCAACTCTTTTCCAATTTGGAGCTTTCTCTCTTCTGCTATTCGTTTGAATGGTCATTGGTGTCAATGCTAAACTAAACACAACTCACTGTGGATGTATAGTCCAGAGAACCTCTAAACGTAAGGGTAATGGTGTCCTGTCTATATATGAGTTGCCCAGAATATTCCATCCCCCGACCAGGAATTTGCAGCTGCAAACTAAAGAAAAAAAAAGTACATTTTAAAGGTCCACTGGCTGTTTTTTAAGGCCATTGTCATGTCAGTGGAGTAAGTAGTGCATCATTTTAAATCTTTGCAGCTAAAGAGTTAGAGATCTATGCTCTGCTATTTCCTGCTGTAATATAATAATATGTCAGTGGACTAGAGCTGCAAATCTAAGGTCTGTATGATGGAATTTTGGGTCAAGTCTATAGAACTATCAGTATAATCCTGACTCCAAAATATAGTTGTACTAATCCCCTCTCACTCGTCCTGCTGTGGCACAGGAGGTGCTGAGCAGATGTTGAGAGGAAGGGTTAATGAAACATGTCCACTTGTATGAATACATAGATCTAGCAACTCACATCATCAGACTTTTTCAGAGGCAGCATGGGTTTTTACGTACCTGTGACTTTGGATTAGCCTTTCTTTGGGGACAAAGACTCTAGCTAGTTCTTAAGAAAATGTTGAGGAAATGGAGGCATCTGTTGCATTTTCCCCTTGCAGCTTCCATTTCCACCTCTGTTAGAGTTTGGTGCCTTGGTTCTTCCAAAGTTCTTCAGCCTAATGCAGTCATTTCTCTGCAGTAAAATTAAGATTAGTACAGGTACCATGGCAGTTCCTGCCCCAAGGCTAAACTGATTAATAGATGACACTGCTCATCACAATGTTGGCTGTATAAACCTGTGGACAAGCATCCATGTGAGGTTGCATACATAGGCATTGTGGTATCAGTTTCCAAGATGTGGCCTAACACTGCTCCTGCAACCATGCACCATGAATTAATAGTGGTTTTAATACAAATGGGGGACAAAATTTTTCCTTCTGGAAACTTTGGATACATGTCAAATATTATGGCAGTGCAACACTCCTTCATTAATGGTGTTTTGGTAGAAGATTACAAAACCTCAATAGACCTTGCCCAGGAAGTTTTACATGCCTTATGTAGCACTCTGTTAAGAATACTCAGTAGCGGGAGTCTTAAAAGTAGACAGTGTAAAATCTTGTTCTACAATAAGTTTGTTAAGGGGCCACAGGACTCTGTTTTAGAGAATACCATAAATTATTTAGAAACAACATCGTCATTATAAAAATGCTTCTACTGTTCCAGTATTGGCTTTGCTTGCTTGCTTGCTTTTAGAGAAAAGAGAGTAGCTATTCAGGAATATTTGCTCTTTATTGCACAGTTAGCTTCTGTAGACGATTAGGAGAACATACTCTGAAGTTATAAGTAAAATCACTTTTGAGATATTTCTGAGATGTGTATGACCTGGCTTTTTGCTCAACTCACATGGAAATTTGAATAAAAAGTCAAGTTTAGAAGACAGTATTGGAATGAAGAAAAATCATTTTTTAAAAAAAGGCAAAAGGAGACCAAAGGCAGCATTAAGATTTCCTTTTGTATAGCTACCACAGTTGTTCTCACTTGACTGGAATCTCACTTGTGAGTAAAACTAAAATCAGTATTTAAGAAGGGGTGCAGAAAGCATGGGGCATTGACAGCATGTGGCCCCTGAGTCCCACTTGCATCCCCCTAAAGCCCCCAACCAGCAGTCTCCTGAAACTCTGTGAAACTCACTCAACGTAAAGAAAAATCCAAGCACAATGTTTGAGTGATTTCCTGTCCTCAGGTTGCTGCAGACCACCAAACACCACTCAAAAATATGGTGATTACAAATCTTCCCATTCCCTGAACTTTCACCTCCCCATCAGTTCTCACATTTAGCCACGAATTGGCCAAAAATGTTAACTAGAAGTGACCACGGTGTCACTCCCAGTGCACCTGGATGTGCTGACAGAGTACATGTAGAGAGAGCAAAAATTGACTCTTGCCCCTAGAACAGTTACTTACTCTCAGTTGAACACTTTGGCCCCTTTTGAACTGTAGTCAGAAGAACTATTGGTGCATTTATTTCATAATGCAAAGATGCTTGCTAAAATATAGATACAACAAATAATTTTTAAGAGCAATATCTTTCACATAACAGTTTATCAGTTTATTGTTACAGATGTTTTCAAGTATTAAACATGGGAAGAAATATAAATTAAGGAAAGTAATTTTTAAATTAGCTAAAATGTAACATAATACTACTCAAAAGGGAGACCTGTGAATGGATTTTCGTCTCAGGCCTTATTGCCATTTTATTTGAATAAATTATCTGACATTCGTTACAGAGTTGCATATGCAGCTATTTCTTTATGGATTGCTGCATGGAATTCTACTTTATAGTTCTATAATTTCAGCTTGAAGCTTAAATTCTCTGTACTGCGGCTTGAGTAATGTTTATGCAACAAGCAGTTTTCTCAACATCTTTTGTAGAAATGTGTTCAACATTCATTGCAATTTGATTGTGTAAATACTGTTTTACTTGTAATTAAAAAGCAAACACAAATATACATCAGAGTTTACATTTTATATAAATTGCATTATTTACATTTCTGTCTCAGAATAAAGTAAGAAATATAAAATAAATGACGTTTGTTTCTAAATTCAGTGTTTTTCCATGATCAAATTACACTATTAGGTCAGCTGATAACACAGAAAAAAAGTTATGTAAATATGAGATGAAATTTGGCAAGCGAAAGCATTGAAATTCACAAATAGAAGTAAGATAAAATATAAATTTATCAACTATTTTTAAAAAAGAAAAAGAACCATATTTGTACATTAGTCTTCTACTGTTTCTCTAGCTAGTACTCCTGTATCAAACTCTGAATGTCTGTGCAAGACTGGCATTTCAAGTTCCATAAAATACTTTATTTAACCTTCCAGTATCTTCAAATTAGAGAATTGTAAGGTTGGAAGGTGTCCCAAGGATCATCTAATCCAACTCCACATGAGTACAGAAATCCACACCTAAAGCTTTCCTGACAGATGCCCATCCATCCTCTTTTTGAAGTTGCTGATGAAAGAGAGATCTCTATTTTCTGAGGTAACCCATTCCTCATTGGACAACTGTTACAGTCAGGAAGTTCTTCCCAATGTTCAATCAGAATCTTTCTTGTAATTTGAATCATTGGTCCAAGTCCTATACTCTGGAAGAGAGGAAATAAGCTTGCTCTGTTCTCTGTGTGACAGCCTACAGATATTTAAACATAGCTATCCTACTACTTTTCAGTTTTCTCTTTTCTAGTCTAAACAATATCTGCTCCTTCAACTGTTCATTATAAGGTTTCACCATGTTGGTTGTTCTTCTCTGGACATGTTCCAGTTGTCAGTGTCCTTCTTGAATTCTGATGCCCAGAACTGGACACAGTACTCCAGATGAAGTCTGACAAAAACAGAATTGAGTAGAACTGTATGTTGTTTTGATCTGGACACAGTATTTCTGTTGATGCAGCCTACACTTACTTTAGCTTTATTTATTTAGCCACTGTATCACATGATCAACGTGTTCAGCTTTCAGTCTACTAAGATGGCAAATCCATTTCAAACATGTTGCTGTATCACCCATCCTGTGCCTGCATTTCTCATTTTTCCTGCCTAAATGAGAACCTTAGTTAAGCCTTACATTCATCCCACTTGAAACATATTTTGTCCATTTTTGCCCCATTCTCTTGTTTGTTGAGCTTATCTTGAATCCTGAATTATGAGAATCATAAACTTTCTCCAGTTTGATGTCATCTGTAAATATGAGCATCTCTTTGTTCTTTTATCCAAGTCATTTATAAAGATGGCAACAGTAGGCCCAGAACAGAAGCCTGCAGCACTTCTCATTTTTCTCCAGAATGGTGGAGAACCATTGTGAAGTGCTCTTCAGTCCAGACCATTAGATAACAACAAATTCACCCCATTGTTTTCAAGAATATAATGTGAGACCTTGCCAGAAGCCTTACTGTAATTACATCCATAGCATTTCCTTAATCCAGTGGTTCTCAACCTGTGGGTCCCCAGATGTTCATGGACTTCAGCTCCCAGAAGCCCCAGCCACTATGGTCAATGCTCAGGGCTTCTGAGAGCTGAAGTCCACGAACATCTGGGGACCCACAGGTTGAGAACCACTGCCTTAATCTAAGTAGTGATGTGCAGTATATATCAGCTGTGATCCACTGCATGTATCTTTTGTCCAAAGAGTACTGTCATCAACTCCACTGTCTCCTCCATGATTTTCTGTAATCAATTTTTTCCATCCCCATATAATATGTGGATTATTCTACTCAACTGATCAAATAATAAACAGAAACAGTTTGTACAATGAATAGAAAATAAATAGAAACAGCACTATATGCACGCTGAAATAATGTATTCCCTTATGTTTTCTACCTTATAGTGGGCCCTTAATGTCCCTGAGGTCAAGATCTGTGGATTTAACCAACTGTGGACTGAAAATGCAGAAGCAGTACAGTTAAAACAATACAAAACACCTGAGATTTTGTGCAACCTGGCCAAGGAGTGGTCTCAGGGCAGTAGTCAGGGTTGCAGCAAGGCCTGGGAGCCAGGTGTGCATTCTTAGGCCTTGTGAGGCAAGTGGCTCATGGCTCCCTGGAGGCAGGGCATAAGAAAAAATGTTTCCCTTGTGGTATGCTTGCCACCAATGCTGCCCCCTCCCTCTGAAGCTTGAAGCTGTTGTGTACAGGAGATTTTCTGACAGAGCACAAGGGCTACGGAATAGCCCTCTGTGTCCTGTTCAAAAAGGGACATGTGCCTATGGAAATCAATAACTTGATGCCTGCCTTGTGGCATACTTGCCACCACCATCACCCTTCCTAAAGCTTGAGGCTTTGTGTGCAGGAGGCTGTTGGACAGAGCACAAGGGCCATGTAGCAAGCATTTTTCTTGATGCCCTACCACTGGGAAGTACACAAGCCACCCACTTCACAAGGCCAAGGTGACAAGCCTTGCTTCCCACCTCTGCTGCTGCCTTGGGACCACTTCTCAGGTTGGTTGTGCTAGATTTTAGGTACAGTAGTTTGTTTGTTTGCTATTTTTGTATTTACATACTATCAGAAGCAGGGGAGGCTCACCTGCCAGCCAAGGCTTGGCTCTGCCCCCATTGCTCTCCTCCAAGATTTCATGAATAGGGACTTGATCATTTGTGTTTTTTGGTATCCACGGGGAGACCTGGAACCAAATCTCCACAGGTACTGAGGGACCACTGTACTTTCTTTTTCTGCTCTGCATTTCTCACCTTTCCTCCCCTGAAATGCTATCAAATTGCAAAGCAGTAAAGAAGTTCCAGTTGTCTGCTCACAACTGAAGACACCCATAAAAGTCCTGAATCTCACTTTGAAGTCTGTTTCTTATATATGCTCCATTTAAGTCCTGGCTTGTCTGAAAGTTCTTTAATACATCTAACCTTATTTCTATATACTTCACCCCCCTGCCCTCCTTTTCTTTTGTGTTAGAATTGTGATTGTCTGTTCCATATCACAACTTTAGGAAGTTCCCATTCATCATTAACTCCTTTATTAAAATCAGTCCATAGTCTGCATCTGAGAACACTTAGGACATCTTTCCTTAGTATAGTGAATCCCAAGAGCATGTGGTCACTTCAACCCAAGGTTACCACAATTTATGTCTTATGGACCAGTTCTGATTCTCTGTGTGAGAATCAGGGCCAAGATATTTCATCCCCTTGTAACTTTTCATACCTTCTGGAAAATGACATTGTCAGCAAAGTAAGTGAGGAATTTATTGGGTCTGACATTCTTGGCAGAGTCTGACTTCCAACTGAAGTCAAGGTAAATGAAGTCTCCTGTTACTGCTGTGTAATGTTTGGTAGTCTGGTCTCAAAGGCATTGCTCAGGTCTTCATTCTGGCTTGGAGTTCTATAGATCTCCACACACTTTTGCTTCTCTCCTCTGATTTTTACTTAAATACACTCATTCTGTCTTCCATGCTCCTCATGGTTGTACATTTTCTTTACACACAAATCAGAAAGAAGCATTTTTTTGCAGTATCACAATAATTTATTTAATTTGTTCTGCACAAATGCAGTTATCCTGTTGACCAATGCAGCATTGGAAATATTTCATCAGTGCCAAAAAGACTGAGAAAATGTAATCTTTTTTCTGTTTGCACATGAAGTGTTTGCAGAGGAAGAGGAAAAGGAGTTGTTCTTATATGAAATTGAAACACACATTGAGGGTAACCTGGGCACTAGATTGTATTTTTCCATTATAGCATTGTGCCATCAAATGCTTCTGTGTCACCTGTTCAAACAGTTTTAACTGTTTTCTCTTTGTTGCCTTATAAACATTAAACGCTTCATCAGTTTTTCCTATTAGACCATTTTCTGAATATCTTCTAATCACACTCTTGCACTGCAAAGCATTTAGGTATGTAGACAGGTGCAAAATACCAAGTGCATTAAAAAATAAAGAAACATTTCTAAAAAGTTCTTTAGCCCTAGAAACTCCTAGCATTAGGTTGAGGGGCCTTTAGATGTCCAAAATTCCCTATTTTGGTTAAACCTTCTGAGTCTTGGAGGCCCAAAGATTTAGGTAGCCAGGAACCCCAGAACTGGAAGGTGAGGGGCACAAGCCTTCCAAGATTAAGCTCAGAGGGGGCTGACCCACCTGAAATGATCTGGCAAAAGTGGACCAAGAATCCTATGTAGATAAGCCTCTCCAGGAATTACCACTCAAAGGGTATAATAAATGATCAAGCGCTAATAAATGTTAAGGCAGTGATTGCTCTTGAGGCCTCCCAAGAATAATAAAGGCTGTCTGCAGTCTATCCTTTGCACACTTTCTTGGATGTGACACTTGGGTGCTACACTTCTAAGTACAGATTGTACTTGTAAATCTTCATGTTAGCATATTGCAATGAAAGCTAATGAGCAAAGTAATTTGCTACTCCCCTACAAATACCAGCAAGTAGGAAAAATTAATAACTTACCTGACAATGTTAAGCCCCTACACCTTAAAAACAGTTCTGGGGTCCCTGTGGGTAGCCCAGTGTTCCCCACCCTGCTGCAGAGACAGGGTCCATACCTGGATTAGAGTTACAAGATTCTAAGGTCATTTCTGCATTAGGCTGTTATAGCGCTATTATTCCACTTTCAACATCCTATGGAATCCTGGGGTTTGCAGTTTAGGGAGCGGCCTGACTGCAAACCTCAGGATTCCATAGGAAGTTGAAAGTGGAATAATAGCGCTATAACGGTTCAGTGCAGAAATGGCCTAAAAGTAAGATTCAGTTTCTAAACCTAAGGGCCTGGGAACTGGATGACTCCATTGTTCTTGAGAACAGCTTATCAAGAACAGAGAAAGAGCAGTCCAAAAATGACCCACTCAGCAGCCAAATCTTCAAAGAAACTACAAAAGAATATGAACAAGATTTTCCCTTAAGTAGCCTGAGCAATTCCCTCTAGAGCATTTATAAGTTCCTAAGGGTGTTTGGGCAATTATCAGCAAAGTGAGAGAACCAGATTTTACTGTCTAAGCTACAGTGTGAAACACGCTGGACTCTTTAAAGGTTAATTATACAGTAATCTGTAAATGTATGCTGGCATTTTTGTCTTTGTAAGCAAAGAGGTGATGCAGTTACAGTTAGGTTATTAGATAATTGCACCCTGAGAACTGGGGTTTTGTCCGTGATTCTCTGTTATTACCCATGAGGGAAAAAGACTGAGGTGAAAGTACAGGTACATGGAAAATAAGTTGTAAGTAAGTATAATAATGAGAGCCTATACAACAGTAATGGGAATTTTTCAGTTCTCCTGACCTTGTTGAACTGCAGCTTCCAGAATCCCTCACCATGCACTATGCTGGCTAGGGCTAGGGCTGCTGGGAATTACAGTCCACAGTTCCTACCATTACTATACAACTTGCAGCACAGAAGTTAAAACTGGCATTTTAACTTAATAGTTTCCCTGCTTTTTGGCACATGAATGGATTTCAGAGCAACTTTAATCTTCTTTTTTTAAAGAGTATATGTGTGTGTGTGTGTGTGTGTGTGCTGTCATGGTGGGAAGGTGTTTATTCTAGAATTTCCTTATATTTTGAAAAAAAGGCATTCACTAATTTCATCCACTCAGGAATGGCAGCTGGAGCCCAAAGGTGATGGGTTAGATGGATGGACACACACAGAGAGAGAGAGAGAGAGAGAGAGAGGAACAGAACTTGCAATGAGCGAGCCAATAAGTTCAAATGAGGACTAGGAAATTGAAGCCTCCACTGTGAACCTGTAATGGAACCAGGCTCCAAAAACTGAATCACAGTGTTTTTTCCTGCCTCGTGTGACCGTGACTGTAAAGCCCCTAGATGTAATTCTACTTCTATCTCCTAAGGCAGTGGTTCTCAACCTGTGGGTCCCCAGATGTTCGTGGACTTCAGCTCCCAGAAGGCCCAGCCACTATGGTCAATGCTCAGGGCTTCTGGGAGCTGAAGTTCACAAACATCTGGGGACCCACAGGTTGAGAACCACTGTCCTAAGGAGATCTGCCATTCTTACTCCCCTCAGGATAGCTGGCTACCAGGCACAGCTGGATGAGCACTGTGTTTGTCGTTTTGTGCTTCAGGATGCTCATCATGCTCACAGTGACCAGTGGAATACCATGTGAGGTAGCCCACAGTATGTCCATGTGTTGTGCTAAGCAGCCCAACCCATATAACTGGGTCAGCATGAAGTATTGTCAAGTAGGGCTGGTGAGTAGGTTGCCACTCTGGAAGAAATGGAGCATATGGCCGTGCTTTTATGTCCTTAGCTGTGCATCTCATGTCAGCTAGAATATTGCTCCTTGGGAAGATATCTGCTCCAGTTATGTAAGATTTCTTTGAGAGTGGAGGCAACATTCAACTTTGTTGTGGCAGCTTGGAAATGAGGAGAGTGAATGATCTGAAGCTTGATTCAGTCGATAAAGATTGACATTCTAAAGGTGGAGTAGAGATTCAACTTGTGCTGGATGGAGTTACATTCCCCGGAAAATACAGGTTGACAGTTTGGGAGTATTCTTGGATTGAGCATTGAGCCTTGAAGCCCAGGTTTCTTTGGTGGCCATGAGAGCTTTTCCACAATTGGAGCTAGTGCAGCAACTGTATCCATTCCTGAAAAAGCCTGGCAGGCTATGGTGACACAAGCCTTAGTTGCATCCTGTTTGGATTACTGTAATGTACTGTATGTGTGGCTGTCTTTGCACAGTGTTTGAAAGCTTCATTTGGTACCAAGAGCACAGCCGCATTGTTAGCTAGGGCTGCTTACAGTGAACATGTAACTGCCTTGCCAGAAGAGCCCCATTGGCTACTGGTCTCCATCAAAGCACAACTCAACATGAAGGCCTATAAAGCCCTAAGGCTTAGGTTCATTCTGTCAGACAGACCATCTCTTCTTATAACAGTGGTTCTCAACCTGTGGGTCCCCAGATTGTTGTGGACTTCAGCTCCCAGAAGCCCCAGCCACTATGGTCAATGCTCAGGGCTTCTGGGAGCTGAAGTCCAAAAACATTTGGGGATCCAAAGGTTGAGAACCACTGTCTTATAACATTATGTTTATAGCTATATTGTCTTTGAACCATCTTGAGTCCCAGTTTTTTTGGAGAAAGAAAGGATATAAACAAACAACAACATGGCTCTCTGACAGTATTTTAATTAGTCTAAGGGCTCAAAAGCACTTCATGTGTTATCTAGGTAATCTTGACATAAATGCTGTACAGTCAGCTTTTTTAAGTTTATTAGTTGCAGTGACATCCTATCCTTGTTTTGTTATTGCCTTCATTTTTCCAGTAGTTCAAGAAGTGTGCTAAACATGCAGTAAAGTCCATTATGGTAATAATTAAAGACACAAGTCTTGTCTTAGCACTGACTGAAAACCAAGTAAATCTTTGCTCTGAGGCAAATACAGATGAGATCATCTGAAGAAAGAAAAAAACACACACAATAAGTGAAGTTGCAATACGGATTGGATCATGAGAGAATTAGGTATATTTAAAATGATAAACTGCATTGATAAGAGAGAGAGAAATAATTTGTGAAATGTGGGTACTCTTTCTCATGGGGTGCAGAGAGGAAAAGAAGCAGCAGAAACTACCATCATTTTGGTTGGTGGGCTAGGATTGCTTCTGTCGTGCAGTTCTCCCTGACAACTGGCTTGATAGGCGTATTATTATTAATCTTAAGTCATTAATGTACCTGGTGCCTAAAGAAGTTTCATAGACAAGAGGAGATAGGTCTTTGACCCTGAGAAGCTTATTACCTACATTAGTAATAAAGTAACTCCAGAAATTTTCACTATGGCCATTTCTGCATGGGTCGAGGGAATTGCCCCATGCCGGTACTTACCGGACTTCTTGGCTCCACGCTTGGGTCCAGGCTGGTCCAGGCACTGCTCTGGGGACAAAAATGGTGGCTTCCGGTTGGTCGAGGCTCTCCACCAACCGCTGAAGCTCGCCAGCCTAAAGCCTGCCCCCGGCAGATCGCAGGCTTGCACTGGTGCGAGCCTGCAAATCTGCATCGGAGCGCGGGCACGGAGTGGCGCGCTCCCTGCTTTTGAAAGACCTGTTTCAAGCGGTCTTTCAAAAGCACACTGGATGACCACTTCGAGTCGTTCCGGAGTGGGCTGAGGTGCGGAACTACACTAAATAGGTCCGACCCAGTCCGCTCCCAGGTGCAGATGTCCTCCCTGGAGGACGTTCTGCACCATTTCTTTAAGCCTGTGTCCTTTCATAAGGGAAAAGTGCCAGAGCACTCTGTTATTGTGATGCTCTTTCTACAAGGATGCTTGGAGATGTTGCTACTCTCTACTAGCTTTATGGTGTTAGATACTTTGTCTATTATGTTTTAAATGTTCTAACTCACCTTTTTCATTGTAACATTTCTGTGATCTGAATGTGAACTCCCAGTTGCTACTTTTAACAAACAAAGCTTCTAAAGGTGGGGAGACAGACTAGTAGGAAAATAGTATTGGAAGTTAGGTTCAAGTTAGGTTCTCACACACAGCGGTCCCAACCTCATTTCCAAAGAAGACATACAGATCTAATTCTTAGGCCTTTTTTGCAGGATGGTGCCCTCCTGGCATGAGGATATGAGGGGAGTAGGACCACGATGGCGCTTTCACATGACATCGTTGCGGTCCCGCCCTTCTCATATCCCCAGCTGTCACAGTCACAGGGTATATCACTGACAGAAAAACTCCATCAGTAGCCCCTGATCACATGACACTCCTGCTGCCATGGACCATGCAGAAGGAGTGGAAGCATGATCATGCGCTTCCTTCCCCACTGCAGCATAGAGAGGAGGCCAGCTACAGTGTGGAAGGAAGGAGCATGTCGCTTGCACTCCCTTCCGCATGATGCTGGCCAGGTGTGGAGGGGAGTGTTCCCATTGCACTCTCTTCCCAGCAAAGGCACTGCTGGGACCACAATGGGACATTGGTGGGAACTGGTAAGGTGCGGAAATGGCCTTAGTCCCAAATAGCAGAGGTCCATTGAACCAATCCTTGCATAATCCCAGTGATGCAACTGGCTTACTCTGGTTAGGACCTGCAATTGGGTATAGGCCTAGGAATCCCTGGTGTGGGACTAAAAGAATTGTTTGTTACCTTATTGAAAACTAAGAATGTTGCCTTTGTTTTAAGGCAAACAACCCTTCACTCAGGAAGTGTTTTGAGGCACGTGCTGTTTCCTTATCATCCCTGGTCTGAGTACAGGATGGTTAAGAAACTCTGATCAATTAAGAAAAGAAAAGTATAAAACGGTATTGGTAGGGGGGAAAAAAGCTCCAAAGGAGCTGTAATTTGACTTTGTTAGACCTTCAGCACATTACAAAAAGGTGTGAAGGGAAGATCCATCTTTATAGAGTGCTCTGGAATTTAGCATTAGATTAAGACAGAGTTTCTGGTTGTGGCCCCATCTTGATTATTACTGCAAAGATTTACCTTCTGTTCCTGGAAGATATTTGTTTCCTCTTGTTTGTGACTGAAGGAAACAAAATAGAAAAATGATCAGCTTTCATTCTCCTTGGTAGAACCTGAACTCTTTTTTTTTTTTTTTTTGCCAAATCTAAGTTAATTCTGTTCATCTTACCATTGTTACTGACTGAGACTTTGAGGCTTTAATATCATGTCATATTTTGCTTAGTATTAAAATTTTGAAAAGCTTCCTTGTTTCTTTGTGACATATTGATTATACCACTCTGTTGTTGCTTTTAGATTTGCTAGTTGGCCAGCAGTACTGCCTGTAATTTTTATGTTTTTTCAGTATATGTGTAGTGGTGAGCTGATACAGTCTTAGCACTGAAATTCAGATTTAAAAACCCCGCAAAACAAAAGTTAAGCTCCAGTCAGGCGCAGTAATATTGAAATATTGTCCTCCAATTTTTTTCTTTTTCTTCCCTTCTTATATATTTTGAGAAATGATGCATAAACATTACTAGACAAGACCTCTTAATTAAGATGTCCTCTGCCCACAAATGATTGCAACATTCAATAAAAACTTACTAGTCTGATCTGTTCTTTTTCAGAAACAAGTCTTCTTGATTTCAAGAGGACTTGCTTCTAAGTAAAGAGTTCAAGATGTATCTGAAAATGTGTCTCCTATGAGTTTAATGTTCCTATAGATATAACTGTATGGCCAGTTATCGTCAGGTCCTTCAAAAGTTGTTTGTTTAATATTTCTGCCTTGCCACAGACATGTACTACATACAGTACTGCACATAAAGTACTACAGACATGTTTCTTCTAGAGGAAGTCCTAACGGCTTTATAGTTCTTCTAGACATCTCTTTACATGTGGTGGTACAGGTCTTTTTAGTATTTGTGACGACAATACTGTTTTCTTTCTTAGTTCTTCTATGATGGTGAACTGAAAAAGCAAAGCTATTCTGTTTGCAAAGTATGTTTATGTTAACTTAATATTTGAAATTCTCTCATGAAACTGTTTCTCTTTTCTCTTTTTCTTATTTGTTCTTTTTCTGCCCTGGCAGAGCATCTTGGATTAGAATTAAAGGGTATGGAATAAACCATTCATTTGTTAATCAGACACCATTATGACCTGCCCACGATCCTTCACATTATATCTGTACTGCTTTAATGGGATGACTAAGCAACCAGCTGTTCTGTTCATTGTCTTGCACCATGATAAAAAGTCCTCCATTTACATTATTTGTAATATTTATATTAGCTGTAATATATCTATATTCCTTACAAAAGATCTGCAGATGCAGCACTTTCCTACTAGTCTTGATAACTATACCAAGCTAGCTCAAGTGAGAGAGGTCAGTTTGGAATGTCACCACCTTATGCCACAGACATAGTGGACAAACACTCCTATAACGAACAGGCTGGTATTAAAAAGCATTGAAGTTACAGGCACTCTACAAAGTCTCTGAAAGCTCTTGAAAACAATAAACATAGCAGCTAAATTTGCCTTTCTGTTCCTTTCTGAATGACAGCACTTTGATACCACTTAAAGTACTAAGGTGTCATCCTATAAAACTCTAGGATTTGTGGTTTCATGAGGTATTCTTTGCCACAGAGCGCTAGTGCTTCTGGCCAAATTATAAACCCTGGGACTCCATAGGATGCAACTATGACAGTTAAAGTGGGATCATAGTGCTATAATTATGTAGTGTGAGAGAGATTTCTGTCTTAACACAATTAATTAAATATTTGTTTAGAGCATTTTTTTAAAAGAAAGATAGGTCCAAGTAGGTGGGTATGTTGAAATTTATAGCATAACAGCACTGAGGTCACATGTGCCGCACTAGCTCAGATAAGTTTACATTGGGTTGCATCCGTTTAGTGTTTCCCAGGGCAAAATGGCACCTGTGGGAAGAAGTCGAAGAGAGCAGTTCCCTTCTCTCTTCAGCCCCCATGAGAAACTGTCAAGAGTTGTAGGAGAATAGCTTCAGGGTGGAGGAAAGGCCTGAAAGGTTCTTAGCCTTATTACAATTGACTGATCTAGTCTAATCACTAGTCTGTTCCCCAGCCTTCACACAACAAAATAGCAGAAACTGAATATTATACTGCAGCATTGCCTCACTTAAGATACACCAATTTCAAAAAGAGGCAAATTTCAGTTCTTCAATTTAACAAACAATAAAATCTGTGCACATACATATCCAAAACCTGATGATATCTCTAGAGTGCCACCTTCTGGAGAAAAACTTATGATACCCTCCTTCCCTCCTGTGCTGTTCTGATTTTCCTGCTTCAAGCTGAGGTTTATGAGAGTTTTAAAAAAATGCATTGGATTTTCCTGTACACTTTTAGTGTAATGTAAATATATACCACCATAGTTATGCTGGATCCCAGTTGCACAACTGGTTGGACAAAGTGTACAAAGAGACAGCTGTGTGTGTGCTCTTGTAGAACTGTTGGTGGAACTTGGCGGCTGCACTTGTAAAACCTCTGATTAAGTGTAATCGGTTGAGGAATGATTTTTATGCTAGCACAGTGCAGCTGCAACAGGATTCTGGTCTATGTAAGAACTAGAGTGACTAGAAGAATCATAATGCTGCTGCTAGCTGTCCCTTGTCTCTTTGAATAGCAGGGCTGTGAAATATTTATACATGCATGAATGTTAAATAGGCAGAGAAATTATGTAGATGCCTGAGTCTTAAAGAAAGTAGGGATTGATGAGGAGGATGAAAGCAAACTGTGTTTGTACATCACTGACCAAACACCCCCCAGGACAACTAAGTGCTTATGCTGGATGAGTTTTCATTGCAAGAGCAGTAGAAAGATCATGTTCTACATGTAGACCTGGCCTAAAACTGATTGAATTCAAGCATGTATGGTGTTTATTCAAGACATTTTGCTACATGCAGCAGAGGCAAAATAGTGCCTCCTTCATCTGTAAAAACCACGCTATGAAAAGTCCTGCTAGACCATTGAGACATTGGTTCTTGCCTGATATATCCCACCCTCCCCAAATCATTTACCTTGTACAGGGCAGGATGAGGATAAGTTTCAACTGCTGCCTGCTGTGTGTTTCCCTGTATTTCGTTTTATACATCAGGCAAAGTACTGTAGAGTTTTGTGTAGAATGTATAGTTCATCTCAGGGCCTTTTCTCTGCATATGGAACCACACAGGTCTATTTGACCTTAGTCCTAATGGAATTATTTCTTATGTAAAATAGCATTACATGGAGAAAGGTCACATATTGTACCTGTACATTGCCCAGTACTGAACTTTAAACTGTTCTAGCAAATGCAGACCTAAAGCTTTACTTGGTTATTGGGCATACAGCCCCAACAATCTGTTTTCTGCATTAGGATTTAGGGCACATGAAACATTCAGAATATAAAATGCCTTTAAAGAGGATTCGAGAGGAGTTCTCCCCATGTTAACTGATTGACTAGCCCTCAGTCAATGAGGATTAACAGAGAAGTCTTTAATGGCAGAGGATGTGTTTTCTTGGCATCAGTTTTAAGACTTCAGCAGAGCTGTCAGGGCATTAGGCAGATGATCATTCCAAGACTGTATGTCCCATCCCCTCTTAAGTCTAGAGGAAGCAAGAGGGATGGAAGGTATTTAGACTTTACTGATACAGCAGTTACTGGAAGGTATCCAGAAGTCCCTTCCTTCCCACCTTGTAGCTGGTCTAAATCCTTGCTGAAGATCTTTGCATGCTCCTTCCTCCTCCTGGCTGGGTAATGCTGGTTTGCAAATTAAGTTGGCAAAACATTAGTGGAGGAGAAATGTTGAGGAACATCCAGTGCCTAAGGAAAACTCAAGTTATTCATGTCTGGAAGGATGACAGTAAAAAATCAAGCACATATGTCCAGGGTATGCTCATAATAATACTGTTATTAATCTTTCACTCCCATTTATAGGGAAGGAAGGTAAATCTTTCTGAGGACAGTATACAGAACTATCGGGCCAAAGTGGAACCAGCCAATCCTTATGGAGTGTTTGTCTTGGTTTACAAATTTTATTTTGCAAATTTCAGTTTACAGAATGGTGCACCCTATAGTCACAGTGACTCTGAACTAACCTATGAGAATTGATTTGTTCCCAGATCCTTCTCATCAGGCTCTTTCCCCTCCCTTTTTTTCTGATGGGAACTAAGGCCTCCTTCCCACATTTATTTGTTTATTTTTGTTCAAAGGAAGGGTGACCTCACACCCAAATCTTGTGCTGACAAAACTACTAGAACTGAAAGAGAGCTGTGTATTAGATTTAGGCTGCGGCTCGCTTACCTAGGAGTAATGCCTATGGAAGTCAGTGGGACTTACTTCTGAGTATACATATATAGTACTCGACTGTAAATTATCACTCCTTCAGAGGTGGTGCTTTTCTATGAATAAAAAAGTATAATGTGGAAAGTGGCCTTGAACTGACAAACCAGTGCTGCTGATTCAAATACACTTTAAATTATCATTTGGAATTGAAGATTTTTTCATTCTTTGTTAGCTTACACTTTTGTTGCTTTTTTAAAAAGAAAGATATTTCTTTCTGGGGTTCACTGTTATGCAATGAACATCTCTTACCATTTTGTCTCTTCACTGCTGCCCATTGCCTGTATTTCCTATAGTACCCATGGATACCATTAATTGACATGTACTGGATTGCTCTTAACATGTTATCACAGAATGATAATTTGTTTATTGTTTATATATCCAATATATATAAAATGAAAATGTTACCAAGCATTTGTCCAAATTTGTTACACCTTTTAGAATTTAGAATTTTTTTAAAAAAATAGTCCTTTGTGTTCTTTCTGTCATTGTCCAAATCCATGTAAAAGTACATTTTATAAATTGTTTCAGATTCAACTAATACATTTCTTTTTGGTCTCCAGTTCCCAACAGTCCCTATATAGCAATCAATCAATCAATCAATCAATCAATCAATCAATAAATATTCAGTCATGAATCTTTTGTTTCTTGAAAATCGTTTGAAGTTGAAATTCATAAATTCACAAGAATCTCCCAGACATCTTGATGTGGACTTAGTTGTTTTCAATAGAAATAAAAGTTTATTCACCAATCTGAAAGTTAGTCTTTCGTGCATTCTTAAAGAATTCTATTAGATATGTCACATTTTGCATGGAACTAAATTTCATGTGTATAGCAATCCATGACAGCAATCCATCATAACAAGATTTGCTTGCTATTTATTGAGACTTTAGTATTCCCAGCTGTGATAAATAGATTGTCAAACATTTGGAAGTTATGCCATATACCTTGATATTATACAATTTACTCTTTGGTGCTTTAAATCAGGCTTTTTATGAGGATAAAGAATATGGTTATAAACACTGGTAATCTGAATGCAGTGATGTGAAGAAGGATGTTATGTATGGCATGAGTGACAGACTGAATAGGTGTTCAATATCACCCTGAACACATTCATTTCTTTCTTTTCCCATTCATTTATTTCTGATGAAAGCAGTGGGACTTTTTTTTTCACACTTGAGCTTTACGTGTGCAGGAGGTTCTTCAGGAAGACACTTCATTTTGAAGATGCAAAATGGGAGCAATTTTTCATAGTGCAAGCAGTAATCTGTTCATATTTCTGATCATTGATTTCACATAATGCCTTTGGATAGTTTTAAGCATGAAAATGCTCTTGTCCCTCTAAATCAGAGTAATGTGCATAGGTTCATATATATGTCTTTTATATCCTGAGGATTAATGAGAATATAGGAGCAGACAGACGCCATCTGGTGTGCATAGTTGTTGAAAAGGCAGCTGATAGTGAGCTACTTTTTAGCTTAAGCTGTAAGACAGAAACAGGTTCCATAAACTCAACTGAGAAGTACTTTTAAGCAGAGGATGGATGCTTGGACTACCCATCTCTTTCCAAGCTGGTAGGATTTCGCTACTTATTTCACTTAAAGTTAGATTCCAGTGACTCTCACTTTCAAAACAAAGTATGCATTTATGATCTTAATGTTTTTGCTAACTCTGGCAGCCAAAGTATAAGATTTTTTGAGAGCTTAGTTGTTTGAAAGAAAACACCGTATTTGTGTTACAAACCCCTAGGCGTTTTTCCATCTAACACCGAAACTAAGATTGGAAGACCAAGATTGTTCAGTTCAGCTTATTCACTTTATAAATGTCTCTTTTCTGCCTCCTTTTCTGCACCGCCTAGAATTAGGGGGAAACAAATCTTTTAGGGATGATACTGCACAGAATCTACCAACCAGCAGTGGCTATTCTGAGTGGGAATTATGGAAATCCTAGTCTAGAAGGGTAACTTTTCTAGGATTTGGCACAGGCAGTAATCTGATATTCATATGAATGGCAAGAGAGAGGCTCAAAGGAGAATTAACCTCAATGTATGAAAAATTCTTAAGATGAAGGCTGGTATACTTTGGAATGGAATTTGAACTGTAAATTATTTAAGATATTTTGGAAGCCTTGGCAATCTTATATCACTATTGCTATGTGTCTTCAATGGCCTCCGGTGCAGAAGTAGCTTTCTTTCACCATCTGGTAGGCAGCAGGTGCTGATACAGTGACAACTGGTAAAAGGCTCCTGAGCTTGAGTCTTCCCTTCCTGAAAAGCCAGGCCCTGATCACCCATGTTTAGTTAGAGGATTTATAAACCATCCTATCAGCTGAAAGGAAGGTTTTTCACTAAAGGTTTTTTTTCCGTGTGTCCCCATAGAAAACATTTAGAAGATACAAGATCAAATTGTGTGTAATAGTCAGTCCCTAAAAAAAAGTTGAAAATGAGGTGTCATGTTGTCTTTCCTAATTAATATCAGTAAGGAAGAGTCAGAATAGGTAAGGAGTTTTCCAAATGGAGTGTATTGCTATACACATCTGTAATTAAACAGAATACAGTGAGCCAAGTAGATGCAGGGCTGCACAGTAAATGGAATCTTTTATGGAATCTTTTTTGCATAGTCTTGAAATATGTAGATATTAGTAGCACATCCCAGACTTGATCCACACATAGACACTGTGACGGTTCTACATACAGGACACTGACTGATTATCTAGGAGACAAGACCCTTGGGAAATAATGTCTTATTTTTCAGCTTTTTTTTTTAAACACTGTACAGAAGCTGTGCAAGCTAGAATGTTTTAGCATGTGTCCATGTAGCGGGAAAATGGTTTACAAAACGTCTCAGGCAACGATGCACACTGTGACCTAACCTTGTACTGGAGACAGGAACTCTGCTGAGCCTTGCTGGTGCAGCATATTGCAAAACACTCTGACTTGCCACACACTTTTGGAGGATTTCTTTTAACACTTTTATAGAGTCTTAAGGCTACCTAGACTGACCCTCCTTCAAAGTCCACTTCACCCAAAGGGAAAGGATGAAGTTAGAATTTAGTAGTTCCTGATTTTTCAGTCATGTATAACATATAAAGGTAAATCTGACATAGAAGATATTCTTTCTTTGATTTCTGACTTTGCACTGAATATTAAATTTCAGAGCAGAGTTCACATTAGACCTTTTAAATCCTTAATAGCATTATTCTTTCCTTTGCATAGTTGTGGCCCAAGGAAAGTGCTTAGACTCTTATTGTTTAATGGAAATAATTGCTAGCACCGTGGGCAGCAGTCCTAGGTCCATGCTGGCCTCCCTACACAGCTTTTCTGCCCAAGAGCTTTCAAAGAAATGTCAAGTTACTACTGGCTGAAAAAGTACTCCCCTGATTGTCAAAGAGAACTGAAACCTTCCATAAGTCTTCTGGCCATTTAGTTCTCCCATGTGATTTCAACTGCACAAAGGAAAGATGTATACTGCTCCACCACACTCTCTTGGCAGATCCCTTGGCAGATCCAGTCTCCATGGAGCACTCTGAAGCAGGCTCTTTGTGGGAGTCATGGAAGCTCCTCGTAAAATTTTAGAACTTTAGGAGGAGGGAGCTTTCTTGGTGGCTACTCCTGGGCAGTAGAATTCCCTCCCATGGGAAGCTAGGTTAAGTGGTTGTGGAGAGTCTTTTTGTGATGTGTATGCATTGTAGATTCATCATCAGTATTGTGTTTTTAAAATGCTTTTATATGTTTTAAAATCAGTGGCTTGCATGGTATCTTGTTTAATTGTGTTTTAACTTTTCCATCATTAGATTTTTAGCTGTATGTTGTTTTAGCCTTGTTGTAAGCTGCCTTGGCTCCCATGTCAGGGGAAAGGCATATATTAATTTGTTAATGAGACAGATATAGAACAGAATGTAGAATCCCTGAATTAGGATTCTGTAGAACAGGAGTTCTACATCAGGTGAGGACCCTGCATGAGTACAGCTGGTTCCCTGCCAGGAGATATTCACCTTCCAAATGTGGTGGGTGATGGGCCTTTGCTCAGGAATGCAACAGAAGGGGCAGGATTAGCCGTTGTGCTACTTCTCCCCATGCAGTTCTAATCCCATAGAGGAATTGAATGCCAAAATTGGTAAAATAATGGCCCAGCTATAGATCATATATCAACATGTGCTACACAACTCCAGCTGCTGTTTTGTTGCAGAAAATCCACTACAACAGAGACTATTTTCAGTGGGAACCAGTTGGGGTAGGAAGGCCAAGTGCTCCCTCTCCTCCTGTTTCTCTGCTCTAAATGGTCCCCTTTCAAAGTGGCTGCACCTCAGTGAAAGCAGTGCAGCTATGGTTCAGTTCTGCAACAAAAGCACCTCACACACATATTTGGAGAAGACATTAATTTGGGCCCTGTGACTGATTTTCATAAAGAATAAACATAATCATCGTTATTGTTGTTGTTACTATTGTTATTTCTTAACTGTCTCTCCCTGTAGATCAAGGTGGGGAAACAGCAGATTAAAATACAGCAACGAATCAGTACATAATTCAGTTAAAAACATGAACACCAAATAAAAAATAAATAATTGATTAAAAGAGCCTTATTCTCAGTTTAAAAAGCATATATATTAAACACAATAAATTCATAATTTAAAATCTCATAATTTAAAAATCATTTGGATAGGCCTGTTGGAAGAGATTGTCTTTAATGCTGCTTTAAATTTAGGCAGCATATCCAACCTCTGACAGTTGCTAGCCTAGTCCTGGCTGACTGAAGTAAATGCCCCCCCGCCCCTGAAGACCTGAGCTTACAGGGCAGATTATATGGGAGAAAGCAATCCCATAGGTAACTTGTATCCAAACTATGGAGGGCTCTAAAGGTAACAACCAAGACTTTGTACCTTGCCTAGAAACTAACTGGCAGCCATTGTAAGTGTAATATGATCGCTCCTAGATGTACCAGTAACCAATCTGGCTGCCATGTTTTGCAGTAATTGAAATTTCTGAACTTGGTACAGAGGAAGCCCAGTGTACAGCACAATGCAGAAGTCCAGCCATGAGGTTACCAGTATGTACACTACCATCTTTATGTTCTCCAACTCTGGGAAGGGGCAAAGCTAATAGATAATAAGCATTCCTGGCCGTCTCATCTATCCAGTCTGTCATTTGGAGGCACAGATGCAGAAGCACTCCGAACTGCAAACAGTGTGTTTCAGGAGGAGTGTAATCACATCTAAGATTGGTTGACATACCACCAACCCCAGGTTAGGACCCATAACAGTGAGCACCTCTGTCTTGTCTGGATTCAGTTTCAGTTGTAACTTGTCTGGATTCAGTTTCAATTTGTTTTTCTTCATCCAACCCATTACCTCCTCCAGGCACTCATTCTGAAGAGACACACTATTCTTGTTGTTGTTTTCTACCTGCAAGTCCTTTCTGACTTACAGTGACCCTAAGGCAACCCTATCACGGGGTTTTCTTGGCAAGATTTGTTCAGATGAGGTTTGTCATTGCTTTTTTCTGATGAGACTGAGAGAATGCAACTTGCCTAAAGGCCACCAAATGAGTTTGATGACCAAGCAGGGATTTGAACTGTGGTTTCCAGAGTCATAGCTCAACACTCAAACCACTACACTACACTGGTTCTTACACGGTCCTTAGCTGATGCTGTTTTTGAAGGTATAGAGAAGTGTATTTGAGTATCATTGGCATACTGATAAAACCTTACTCCGTGCCTCCAGATTATCTTTCCAAGCAATTTCATGTAGATGTTAAACACTTTTGGGGATAGAATGGCACCTTGTGGTGTGCCATATAACAAGTTGTCTTTTTTGGAGCAGCTATCCCCATGTACCACCATCTGGAACCTATCAAAGAGATAGGATTGGAACCACTGAAGCACACTGCCCCTGATTCTCAAACCCCTCAGTCATTCCAGAAGGATACCTGGTTGATGGTACTGAACGCCATTGAGAGGTCCAAAAGAACCAACAGGGACACATTTCCACTGTTGATGCTCATGTGCAGATCATCAACTAAAGCAACCATAGCAGTCTCAACTCCATATCCTGCTCTGAAGCTGTTCAATATGGGTCTAGAAAACCTGTATCATCCAAGTCTGCCTAGAGTTGCAAGACAATGCCCTCTCAATCATCTTGCTCCCAAAGGAAGAGTCAAACTCACCTTAAGCGAAAGTCCAAAAGGTCCTGGGAGAGCTTTTAAAGAAGCAGTTGTATGTTTATTTTCTACAAGATGGAAGACTTCCCTCCCTGAGAGGTGTAATAATAATATGTTGCCACTGAGATCTAACTGCATCTCATTGTTGGAAAACCAGCCAAGAAGGACAGGTTGTCCTCATTACTCATCTTGGCAGTTTGTCCACATCTGTAGAGTTCAGCAACTGAAACTGAGATTTTTCTATCCTATATGGTGGTAGCCTTAAATTGAGAAGCATCCAAACATTTTCATGATGACAAAAGAGCAAAGAGAACAAAAAGAACAACAACAACAAAAAGTATTTGCCCCTCTATTGATATTAGAAAAAATATTGTGTTCAAAATATTGCACAAAATACTAATTCTCTGAAGCTGCCAACACTGCAGTCACTTAAAATGTAAATACCTAATATGATGGACATAGAGAGGGGAATATAGTTTGCATAAAGCATTTGTTTCAGAGTGGGTCTTCCCATCATCATTGTTTTCAGTGTCATAATTCTTCTGTCATGGAAACAATTGTAACGTAATAGTATGAATGTTTACCTAACAAATGTAAATGGAGAATCATTTGGAACAGGAAAATACAATATTTTATTAATTTTAAAATTAATAATATGTTCTCTGTAGCCATTCCTACTGTATACACCTGCTTACGTACTCCACTAATGTAAAAGCAGTCACTCTCTATCTCCTGTTAGTTTGCACTGTCCATACAATTATCATTCTCACATTACCCACATAAATATAGTACACACCCACACCATTGTCACTCTTGTGTTTCTGCTTCCTATTTAATACTCTCCAGAAACATGTCTCATAATCTTCAGTGTAGATAGCCAAGAAAATAAAGTAAGTTAGTGTTGATATTTTTATCTTTTTTTAAAAAAAATCTATGTTCAGTAATTTAAACAACTTGCCTGTTTTACCATCTTCTAATAACCATTCTGATACAGACACCGTTATCCCTGCAAAAGCAGTTTCTTGAATTTCAGAATCAGTTAAAGCAGATTTGGAAAAAATATATATTTCAGTTACTTGCAATTCAATAAAGCTTTTCTGGGCTGATATTCAATAAAAATGGAAATGAAACAATAGAGCCAAAGGGACAAAAGTATGTGACAAAAGTAATAACTTACAAAACATTAGCTGGTGGAGCAGCTTACAAAACAATAACTAAAGTTAAGTTAGTGGCCAGATGAAAACAAGGGTGCCACTACAAGTCAGGCTTGTGAAAGGGAGAAATTAATTTCTATTGTTTCCTCTGATTTCTAATGGGCACCACTCATTTTTATCTTCACTGGTAGCCACCCATGGTCCAAACACATATGTTAGTGGTTGTTGCTTGCTCTCAAGGCCATAGATAGTTTGGACAATAACCATTACAAACAAATGTTTTGCATCTGGAACTTCAAGTACCCCAACTGACTCCCCACACTTCTATCCAGGACAGTTTGTATATATTCTCCACCCTTTTCATTCAGATTAAAGTATTTTACATTCTTGCCCTGTGACCAACAACACAATAGCAAGATCTATATGATACAATCTCTGTGTGTTCTTCTGATGCCTTGGCTGATAACATGTTCTCTCACATGACTCTCTTTCTGCTGTTTTTCTCAGAGGGTAGGGCAGCAAAACATATTTGGGGAGATGTTTGATGATGTTCAGTCTTTTTCCAAATATTCTGAGTATCCCAGTTAGTTCTGTTGCTTTTGGAAGAGTTAGCACATGTGTATATGTCTTCATACCCATCTGTGGCTTTTTTTGGCCACAGAAATTGGGTCTCAACAAGTGCTTCTGCACACCAACATGATTCTTCTGTAGCATATGAGGGGGTAATCAAGCCTGGAAAGACATACTGAATATGAACATAGGACTTCAGTATGGAAAATAGCCCGTAATTGCAGTAGTGTCATGCTTAAATTATACAGAGTTGTTGGATACAAAAGGAAGAGATGTGTGGAACTATCAGAAAACAGGTTTCTGAAAGGGAAAAGAGCCTGGCTTTCATTACTTTTGTTTTAAATTCACAGGCAGAAGAAGTGGTAAAAGGGAATATTTGGAGACAAGTGGAGAAGAGAAGTTATAGCTAGAGGGCTGAGGGTATCTTAAGAATATAGTGTGAAGGAAGGTGATTGTACATTCAGCATTCATAGTTCTGATCTGAGGTGGATTTTTAACTTCTCATTCTTTTTATGTTCTTTGCAGAAGCTGAGGAGTTGTATCAGAAGAGAGTTCTAACCATTACTGGGATTTGTGTGGCATTGCTTGTGGTGGGAATAGTGTGTGTGGTTGCTTATTGTAAAACCAAGTGAGTGACTTTTATTAACACTGAACAGTCAATTATGTACATTGAATCATCCTTGTAGATCCAGTGCTTACTAGTGTTAGTATACAACTATTTCCTTGACCTATGGGGAAAAAAATCACACTGAAGGATAGCAGTTGAAGGCAAACACACACACAAACACACACACAATGCTAGCAAGCACATAACTGTAAAGCATATTATGTAACATGAGATCTACAAGGGGGATATAAATAATAGTGGTGTAAATATTGTAATCTGAATAAAAAAATCCATACAATAGCAATAGCAATAGCATTTATTTCTATACCGCCTATCAACTAAGTGTTATCTAAGCGGTTTACAATGTATTTCTAGCTCATTGCCCCCAACAAGCTGGGTACTCATTTTACCGACCTATGAAAGGATGGAAGGCTGAGTCAACCTTGGAGCCTGGAAGGATCAAACTCACAACCTTGTGGTTGCAGTACTGGCATTTAACCACTGCGCCACCAGGGCTAGTACATAGGTGTATTAACAAAAATTATGCAAGTCCTATTATGATTGTAAAATGAGTAACACATGAAAAGAAAACTAATGATGATAACAAAATTCAGTACAAGAAATCATCAGTAAAACAGATCATAATGAAATGAAATCAGTGAAGAAAAAAATTAATTACAGCACCAAGTCATTTGCAAAAATCGTAATGGCAAGAAGCTAACTGAATAATTAGAACAACAAGAAATTGGCAAAAATACAGGATTTCAGTATAACCTCCTGTTTTAATGTACCTTCTTCAGATTATCTGTAACTTCTTGATAAACTGCCAAGATGTATTTCCCAATAGTGAGTGAGGTACTTCTTCCATGATGTTTAATAAAGCCAGAGGTACAGTCACATTTCATTGGGAGTTCCACTAATTCCACTTTATTTCAGAGGCTATTGCTTCCTATGGCAAGGAAACTAACAGAACATTTGTCTTTCCCAAATATGAAGGGACAGGAGGAGGTGTCTATTGGTTTGGGCAGCAACCACTCGAGTCCTCTCACAAGCACTTCCAGGGTGCTTCTAGGTAGTATTGTCTGGCATCACCCAGTCTTCCATTAAGATATGGGTTCCCATATATCAGCAGATATCAGCATGCCCTCCCCCAGTGTTAATTATATTATTTGCAGTCCACACTAATTGGTGTTAACATTGCTGCTTGGAAATGGGAGGGGTTAATCTGAGCATGCATTTTTAAGCTCTATTTTCAAATAATTTTTTTTAATGAAAATTCTTCTAAAGTACTGTATTTTTTGTGCAATTGTACAAACATTTCAGTATATTTCTTTTAAAGAGCTGTAGGCTAAAAGATGTTTCAGCATGAATTTAAAGAATGGAGGCATTAATCCAAACACTTTTTTAAAAAAGTTTTCTTTTAAATATTAATGCTATTAGACAAATATTCTTTTAAAAATAGGTGAAAAGGAACACTTTAATGTTAATTACTTGATTAATTAAAGAACATATTTGTAGAAAAGGGAAATAACTGGAATGGTAATAGCGAAGGTGTGCCAAAGAATAGATCTAATTCAAGGGTAGGTTACATATTCTTTGAAGGCCATATGCCCCCTGCCCCGCTGAACTTCAGCGGGCTAAAAGCCCTTTAAAAGATGCAGGAAATCCTTGATTTTTTAAAAATTGCCTCTGTAAGTTAGTGGCAGACTAGGGAGCACTTCCAATTTGTTTGAAGGGCTTTTTCTGGTCTTTGGCCCAAATTCATGTGATTTGCTGCTGAATTTTTTTGCGACGGAACAGGGAGATATGCAGCAGACGGCTGACTATGGAACAGAGGAGCAAAATTGTCCTTTTGATATGCCGAACTCTAGGACAATAAGCTTCCCAGCCCATCTCTGCACACATCAAAGGCCCTTTCCGCAACTCACCTTCTCTCGGCGCTGGGGGGCGGGGATCACGTGAGCAGCCTATGCCGAGAGGCTCTCGCATCCCTGCTGCTTCAGCTCCGCATGAGCTGCCTGCTGCCTGAGCAGGCAGCATGAGAGCCCTGCCTCTGCCTTCTGCAGTGCAGCCTGGGACTTTCCCAGGCTGTGCTGGGGCAGGAAGTGTGACTGCTGCGGCCCTGGAGGCTCTGCACACATGGTAAGTGTGCACAGGGCCCTGAAACAATGCGTGATCATGCACCATTTTTGACTAAAAGTTAAAAATGAAAAAGTGCATGAGCAGCGCCTGCCCTACCCTAGAGCGTTGCGTGATTGTGAGTGCATCATGCAGATTGCTCCTCACAGTTGCGTGACAGTCCAGGCGCCCTTTCACATGGCAAATGCCGTGCAAAAAGGTCCAAAGTCATACCTCTCAGAACAAGGAGAAGAGCAGCCCTGAAAGGGATCTTCACATGTTAGTACAGCACTACTAATCTCTCCGTGCACCTCAGATGGCATACCTATTTTGTCCACGCTCAAAGTCCACATGGTGACAAAGGAACAAACTGCAGAGATGAAGCCTAAATGCAATGAAGGCCAGGCAGTTTCCCAGACACAGTTGCCCAGTATAGTGGGATCCATACCTTCCTTGAAAGGAGAGTACAGCAAAAGGGCTCACACCAGTAAAATAATTTCCTTATTCCTTTATGAATGCTTTTTCTGAATGCTTGAAAGAATGCAAGTAATATTTACTAATTTGTTTATTATGTAGAAAACAGAGAAATCAAATGCATAATCATATACGGCAAAATATGTGTCCAGCCCATCAGAACAGGAACCTTGCAAATGGTCCTAGCCACCCCCGGCTGGACCCTGAGGAAATTCAGATGGCTGATGTAAGTAACTTTTCTTAATTCATCATGTGATGACTTCTGAGAAATTGCAGTGGGTGAAGAAGACAGGACAAAGTGTAGCAGAAGGGAAATGAGCGTCCTTCTGTTTTCTTCTTTCCTTTCCTTCTCTTTCTCACCAGTCTTTCTCTTTCTTTCCTCTCTTTCCTTTTCCATTCCGCTTCTTCATTTCTCCCCCTTTTGTGCCCTCTTTGGTTTTGCTAGTGGTTTATGGGTGGACTCCAATACCACTGCGGTGGAAAGTGAGACTAGATCCATTAATTGCAAGTCAGTGATTGTGAGCTAGCAATACAGAAGTTGCTGCCCAGTACCCTGCAAGAGGAAGGTTGCAGTGTGAGTAAGCAGCATTTGTAGCAAGCAGGCAACAAACAGACTCCTACCTACTTGAAAGCCACATGATTTCCAGTGCTAAAGTAAGACCCCCTGAAGGTAGCATCCCCCCACAAATGTCCACTCAACCTGATGTTTGAGCTTACTGTCCTGTTTAATTTTCCAATCTGACTTTCCTTTCCTTCAGTTCTTCCTTGCACCATTTTCTTGTAGGAATGAAACAAAATTCTGCCCCACTCAGAATCAAGACTGGTACTACATTTGTTCTTGAAGCATTCCTGGAGTCCTCCCAGGACCACCGCATTTGGTGTGTGCTGGTCATGTTCATGTTATGAAAATAACAAGGGCCATTTCCACACTAGACTGTTATAGCGCTATTATTACATTTTCAACATCCCATGGAATCCTGGGGTTTGCGGTTTAGGAAAGGGCATTTAGAGTTCTCAGCCAGAGAGCTCTTTGGCCTCAGTAAACTACAAATCCCAGAATTCCACAAGATGTTGAAAGTAGAATAATAGCCCTGTAAGATGTCGTGTGGAAAGGCCCCTGGTTTTTCATCAGTGAAACATTGGAAGCTATGCCATGCATGCCACAGGCAGGCAAAGCCATCCAAAAGCCCCTCGGAAAACCACACTAGGCCTAACCTGCATTTGCCCCTTGACACACAAAAGACTCTAGAACATACTCAGATGCCTAACTAGGCTTCGCTGCTGGAATAAATGCCTGTAATAATGGCAATGGCTAGGCTTCTTCGAATGGATCAAGGGGCCAATGCTGTTTTCAAAGATGGTGTTACTGTAGTCCAGTTTTGCTGGGGAAGAAAGCAGCAGGTACAGGGAAGGGAAGACTCACAATGCTTATAAGGGGGATAGAAGCGATGGTCCTACTTTTCCCTTTATCTGTCCTTCCTCTAAGCAATTGCATTCTTTCTTCAATTATACTTTCCTGAGAACATGCTTAGGATTCCTGCCAATATCCCCTCTCTGTTGATCTTCAAGTACCTAATTATGACATTCAGTTTTGAAAAAGCCTTTGGTTAACAATAATTACTTTTACAGTGGAGAATTTCAATTTGATTTGATAGCTGTTTATATTTTTAATTTTCTTAGAAATATTCTATTTTACTTTCTATTTTTGCTTTATGCTGTAAGCTGTTACAGAGCCTTGTCCTCAGTCAAAATGTTAGATAGAAACTAAGTATGTTAATAAGCGTTAGTTCCAGCAAACTAGTGGCCTCTATATGATGTTGAACTTAAACTCATACCACTTCTCACCATTGACCGAGCTGCTTGGGCCTCAAGGGTACTGCTGTCCAGCAACATACGAAGGGCACCAGTTGCATTTCATTCTGTAACCTTTGGTTGTTGGAAGAGGGTTCAGCCCCCCTCTTATCTTCTGAAAAGCTGAAAGTGTCTCTGAAGAGATTTTTTGCTTGCCTCACCCCTAACTATGCTGAATTATCATGGGATTGCTTACTCTGATCACATATATGAACTAAAGTTTTTTGGGGGGATGTGTTCTGCATTTTGCTACTAGCCTGAATGAAAGAGTGACTGTCCACTGGATACTATTGTACAGCTATGATGTGGCTTTTAAAAGCAGTCATAAGCAGCACTACTGGGCAGCATAATGAGTTAGGAATTCTGAAACTGAAGAACAAAAGTCAAGCGTATTTAGGATGAGTTGCTTAACCTAATTCTTCTCCTCTGAAAATGAAAACGTAGTGTATTGTGATTTATAATAATCTGGTGCTATAAATAAGAAAGTGTTGTCATCTTCAAAATAAATTTCAGATTGCTTGTCATTCCTTTCCCAGTATATGTCTAAAAACGTTCCTGCTACTGAGCATGTCATAAGAAGAGAAACAGAGACCACCTTTTCAGGGAGCCATTCCTGTTCACCATCACATCCCTGCTCATCAGGGACTCCAACCTCAAGCCAAAGGTATTGGTTTATTGCACTTTTCTGTCTCCTTGCCTCTGTAGGGATGTAGTCAGTGCTCTACCTGTCTGGGAATGCACGTAACCTTTCAAAATATGGCATTCTGGAAATTCACATCTGGGATGGAGGAATTCAAGTCCAGCGGGGAATTCTTGAATGCTTTGGGGATTTCCTGTAGCAATCTGTTAAGATGTTGGCCTCCCTAGGGCATGGTGGAATGAAGTAAGCCATTAACATGGTTGCTTCTGAATGTCCTTTTTGGTGCTGAGGAGTCTTAAGTATTTCTATGTGTCTCTGCAGGGCTTAAAGTGCTGACACATAATGTTGATCCTTGTCCACTTTGGGTTATTACATAGTTTTAACTGGTGTTCATATTTTTTTCTGTTTTATGTGTCCATTTGTTGCTATTATTTTAGTTTGTGTTCCCTGTCTTGATCCATAGGAAGAGTGGTGGTGGTGGCCAGGTGGTTGGTACCAGGTACTTTTATAAGCAGCAATTATACAACCTGGTAAAACTCTTTCTTGACACAGCTACCACCTGGTAACCAAGTACACCTTGTTGAGGCAGAGTACCTGAGAAGGAGGTGGTCACACAACTACAGAGCGTTTTGGAGAGTACAGATTATCCAGACATATTTCAGTTTGGGTTCAGGCCTGGTTTCATGACAGAAATCCTGATGAATGACACTCTGTCAGATGAGGGACAGAGGCTTCTCCTTGACATCTCAGTGGCTTTTGAGCTTATCAACTTTGACTAGCTTTAGGAAGTTGATATGTATTGCATTAGTTCTGTCTTACCTGCAATACCAGTTCCAGAAAGTGGCATTGGGAGATTGTATCTCTGCTGCTGGGAATTTATGCCATGCAGTGCCATAGGCAACATTCTTTTATAAAATACTTTATAAAATCTGTATAAAGCCATCAGGAGTGGCCATTAGGGAGTTCAGAGCAAGGTATCACCAGTCTGAAGATGATATCCAGTTGCGTTGTTGTCTGATCTCTGAATTAGTTGTGTCTTTGCATAGTCTCAACTACTGCCTTCTAAAGCTGGTTCTATAAAGATAGGAACAACACAATAGGCAGTTTCCACATCTGAGAATTGGGTACTCTGCCTGTACTGGATGTGGTTGCATCCTACAGAGATAGGTGCATAGCCTGGGTTTGCTCCTGGAAATTTTCTGTGTTGCTGGAGACCCAAGTGGGAAAGGAGGCCAACTACCAACTTTAGCTGGTACAACTGTTTCTGAACAGGGTAATCAGGACATGGTGATTCAAGTGTTGGGCTAGAGCAGTGCACTATCTGAGGCTATCTTTGGGCTGGCCCAGAGATTATAGCTCATGTAGTGGGTTTTCCTAGCATGCACACATAACATCTGTCCTGAAAGCTTTGCATTTGTCATCAGACTGTCTTAAATAAGTAAAAAGTCATAGTTTAGCTCTTCTTATGGCTTCATTTCTGTGATTTGGTTTCAGTAATTGCCCTGTGATGCTTTAGTTGCAAATCTCACTGGGTGAACTGGACTTCTTACCTTTCTGTGTGCAGTTAGAGATGGGGGAGTAATACAGTTTTTGCCACTAGTGTTTCTGTTGAACTCCCAGATACATTGATACCAATAGGAGCTTTCCCCTACACCAAATAACAACTGTGGAGATTCTGCCATCTGGATTGAAATATAGTAGTGCAAAGGATTAAATCCCCCCCTTCCTTAATGCAGTCCTGATCCTGAGCAAGTGCTTCCACTGTTGCTGTTTCAATACAATCTGCACATGGCAGGAGTAACCTCATGTACTGTTTGGCCTTACCCCTTGTTTAAGAAAAAAAGCTGGGGAGGAGCACAGGTCTCATTATGTTTTATAAAAGGCTAGATCAGAGAGTTCCTAAGCACAGGAATGCCTGTAATCTCAGGAGACACACTTGTAGATACTGTCAGTCATCACTATCTTAAAAGCTAGGTAATGCAGGTCTGTATTTGTACCTTCATGAAATATGTCTGGAATTGTCAACATAGGAATGATAACATTCTCCAAATGCAGCCATTCACTGTAACATAAAATCAGAGCTTGGAAAAATTACTAATTTGGATTACAGCTCCCAGAACCCCCTAGATGGCATGTAGTCCAATGTTGTTATCCAAAACAGTAATCTTTTCTCTGTTGTTGTTGTTAATTGAAAGGAAAAAAGAATAAAGCAAGAACAGTGGAAAAAGTAATCTTTTCAAGCTATGCACATTACAGTATATTCATTAACGTGGACTATGGCCCTCTTCACCAGTCAGTTGCCTAATAGACCCACAAATGTGAATGCCATTTTGTAAAACCTCTTTTCTGGGCTCTGTTTAGCAAGCTGAGCCTAGTGAGTAATTCCTCCCTATGACTCTATATTAGAGGTCTGCAACTGTGGAAGGCTAGGCAGCCACATTGCCCCCTTGGGAGACTTTGGATGGCCATACCTGCTCCCACCCCCCCAAAAAAATTAAAAATTGCCCCGTTCACCATGGTGTGTGTTTTTTTAATAAAGGCTTCTTTTGAGCCTAAATTAGCTCTAGCAAGGCCCACAAATATGGTGCAAATGCACTCCATACCCCCTAGTGGGCATTTGGGGGTATTTCTGACAAAAAAAGTTGTTTTAATTTTTTTTTTTGCAAAAATGAGTTTTTGATCTCTGGTGGAAATGCAGCCTACATGCCCTACAGTTCACTTTGGGATATTCTGGAGAAAACCATAGTTTTGACTGCTAAAGGGCCCCGGGGACCACAACTTTGAGGAAGTGTGTGGTGTCCAGGGCCTGTGCTTTGTCCAGCCCTGTTCTATATACAATGAGATGGTGGGACTAGATCTGTTCCAATTCATGGCCAGCACTTTTTTATTGCTCATCTTGATCCACAGACATGAAAGCCACACTTGGAGCTTGGAACGAACAGAGAGCCTGACTTCAGATTGTCAGTCTGGGATTATGCTGTCTTCAGTGGGAACCAGCAAGTGCAACAGCCCTGCCTGTGTGGAAGCTCGGGCTCGGCGGGAAGCCGCTTACTGCCTTGAAGAGCAGAGGAGGCCAATGATGCAATACAGAGACTCTGTGGATTCCCTTCGAGACTCACCGCATAGTGAGAGGTCCCGTTTTCTGTCATTTTTATGACTTTGTGTCTTCACTGAGATTTCAGAATGAAGAGTACTTTGCAGAACTAAAAGTGTGAGGAAATATCCCCCCCCGCCAACCCCAGACACAAAGTCCAGTGTCCAGTAGTGACTGAGAGAAAGAGAGATAAAAAGGAGAGGGAAGAAAGTAAGTCAAGATAAGTAAATGAAGTTGTAGGTTTTTGCCACGAGTGCACAAACATTACATGCTTGCATAGCATAGTGGCTAAGTGTCTGAGTTATAACTGTGGAAGCCCTTAGCTCAAAACTGGCCAAGCTAATCTGCTTGAGACTCACCAGTTGCAACATGGAGAGAGCAGTAATCACATACTTTGTAGGATTATCCTTGCAGAATCGCAGTTAAATAATTTATGGGAAACACTTAGAGCACTTCAAACCACTACAATAGGGTTTGCTACTGGTTGTGATGGTTAATGAGATTTGGCCTTCTCTGATCGAGAGCCTGCAGTTTGCCTTCTTCTGTCTTTTTTAAATATACTTTCACTACTACAAAGATTAGAAAAGGTTTTGGTTTCCTGACTTTGAATGTAAATTCATCTTGCTTGGGAACAGTAATCCCAAGGATCTGATCTTCACCAGTAGTCAACAGCAGATACCTTGAGGCAATCTTGAAAAGGGATGGGTGGGAGCAAAGAGAGCACCTGACCAGGCAGCAACCATTACACAGCAGAAAGTGCAGCCACATGGGAGAGGGTACGCCTCCAGAAGTGAGAGGGGGCTTTGCTTATCCAAAAAGGAAAAAAAGGCCATTTTAAACACAAACCTGGCAACCCTGGGGTGAGAAAAGGATGGAAATGGGAGAAGGCAAATGGGAGAGGGGAGGCAAGCACAAGCCTTGTGAATAATCAAATTTGCAAAAGGTCAGACCCGAGAGTGTAGGAGGACTGTACTACCTTCCTTTCTATCCAGTGAAAAGCTTTTGATACCGCCAAAGGACACTTTAGCAGAACAAGCAAAAGGAATTTTTGTGAATCCCCCTCTCCCCATGAATCCCACACTTCACCTCCAATACTATTTCAGAGATTTCTCTGATGCCCTGGAGCAGATTTTCAGAGGGTGCAAGGGCCTACAAGGACTTCTTGACAGAAGTTGCCTAATTGCATTTTCACCCACATAAGCAGAGTATGGATCAAAGCCAGAATTTCCCTCCATTTCTGGTTAATTCCATATTTCTGTGTTGCTCCTGAGCAATTATCCTGACATCTTCTCCTGACATGTGGCAGTAAGGGGCAATTCTTGTAATGCAAGTACTTTACCACATCATTGCAAAAACAGCTTCATCATACAAACATGAATGATATATTTCCAGCTGGTATTGAAAATCTACCTCAACCCTAGAATACAAAGCTGTCTTACTGTTGAAAAGGGGCAACAGAACTCCAGCTGCCCGTGGATAGTCTAGTGAAATTTGAGTTGAACTTTTTGTTGCTGTAACAGGGTAAAAATTCTTATCATGTCTTTTGAATATTTTATATAAAATGTTCCATTTTGAGACTTTTTTTGTTAATCAGGTTTCTCTCTGTGTGTGAATGAAAGTAACACAACTGTCTGGTGATATGGTTTGGTTTCTCCATTTGAAAGAAGAGAAATGTCTCATGTATAGACTTTTCTGATTATCAGGAGTCTTGGAGCGCATATGTACAAGATTTCAAATGTCCTGTGTAGAAGTATCATAGTTATGAAAATATGAATCACTCACTCCCTTTGTTCATTGTTCCAGAAAAAAATGTACTTGCTTGTATCCTATATACAGCTTCTTCCCACCAAAAAAATTCTTGCCGCAAACCCATCTACAATTGAAAAATTTTCATCTGTCCTTGAGAAACACTTTGCTTCTATCACAGCAATAATTTCCTACACTGCTGTACTGGTAGACCTTGTTAGGTTCTAGTATGACCCATCAACACCATTTTCTTTTATCCCACAGTCAATACAATATGTAGACAAATAGGAAAAATACTTCCATGAAATCAGTGCCATTGGCTACATGAGCCAGAATATAAAACAGAGCTGGACAACTATTGGTGACTAGGGGGGCACATTAACCCTGGAGGGCTGCAAAATATGCCAAAATGCCCCCAAATACCCAGTGGAGTCATAGGGGCATTTTCACATTTTAAGGGTTCTGTGCCTTTTCTGCAACAGGAGAGATCATTTCATGTTTTGTTTTGTTTTGTTTTGTTTTGTTTTGTTTTGTTTTGTTTTGTTTTGTTTTGTTTAAATGGCCCAGGGAGAGCTAAAAGTGTGATAGACAAGTCCCCATACTACCAAAAGGCATTTGGGGATTTTTTTTTTCCTCACAAAAAGGTTTGACACCTGGGAGGGCACAAAACTGACCCTGGAGAGCTGCCCATGGCCCTCAGGCTGCACTTTGACCCCTCCTTATTGAAAGGCATGCTCGGAAAGGCCAAAGCATTTGGCTTCGAGATTCAAATGTGATACCAATACCGTTGTTTCTTCTTCTAGGTACGTGTCTGCCTTGACCACCCCAGCACGCCTGTCACCTGTTGACTTTCATTGCTCAGCATCCACCCATATGCCCACCTTTGAGATCACTTCCCCAAACTCTGCGCATGCAGTCTCGCTGCCACCAGCAGCGTCCATTAGCTTCCAGGTGGAGGAGCAACAGCCATTGCTCAGAAGATACCAGGTCCCTTTCCAAGATGTACAGAGATACGACAGTTACTACCAAAGAAGGAGCTACCTGAATGAGAGCACGGGGAGTTTGCCCTCCAGTCCCTTTCGCATCACAGAAGATGACGAGTATGAGACCACACACGAGTACATCACTGCGCTAGAACAGCCAAAGAGAACAGGCAACAACAACAGGCGATGGAGGAAGTCTAAACTGAATGGGCACCTGTCACACAGGGGCAAAATGCTCAGAGATTCCTTTTCAGTGAGCAGTGCCTCATACAGTGAGTCTGATGAGGAGCTGGTGGCTGAGAGTACCCCCTTCTTAAGTATGCGGAACGCTGAGGCAATGGACCCAGACTCTCCCCCTCTGTATCGACTGGCTGACAGCAGGACTTACTATTCCTTCGATAGATGCAGCACACAGGGAGGCAGCCGGCTCACACGGACCAGGTCCAACCAAGATTCAGCACCACCCTAGATGCCGCACAAACTCTTCCTCATGACCGCTCCCATGAACACCCCAGGACTGAGGAGGGGGGACGATAACAGAAATGACAAATTTTTATTTTATATAAAAAAAAGGAAAAAATATAACAAAAGAAATGTTTTATTTTCATTTTAGCAATGATGTCTTATAATAGCTAATGGCAAAGACCTTTTTGTAAGGAATCTATTTATATGTAACATCTTGATTTCCAGCTTCTGAGAAAAGAAGAAATCAACAAAAAAATAAAAAATAAAAATAAAAAAAAGAAATGGGCCAATTTTTGACTACTTACAAATCATTGAGAAATTTCGTGGTGCCTTTTACTGTATGCTAATGCCAGAATCCACACAGAAGATTATGTTGAAACATTCTTGAGATCATAGGCTTTAAGTTCAGGACAACCTGTTATGGAATATTTTAATAGGCACTTTTCCATTTGAGAACTCCCTTTTAAATTGCTTGATATTTGGATGTTGGTAATCTAGTGCTTTTAAAGTATTGCTGCCCACTACCCACACTTTAATCTCCCCCCACCACCACCAACACATGCACAAGACACATGTCTTTATGTACTGGTAAACAAAAATTAAGTCATTTTTAAAAAATTAAGTAGAAATTTAAAAATAAAAAAGCACACACTAGTAACAGCACTTACAAATTATATCCTGTCCTGAACAATTTGTGAACATGGGGAAAACAGAGGAAAGTAATCAAACATTTCAGCTGAATAAATTACTTAATATTAGTTTCAGTAAATGCTGTTGCTTCATCACTGCTTCAGCACTGTGACTGGAGTCAAGCACTAACTATTCATTAGTGACTCTGAGCAACCACAGTGCATTTTGTGGAACAAAATAAATAAATGAACAGATAAAAATTGCAGTCTAGCAGCTGACGCTGGCACAGTCATAAAGCAACTGTGAACCCCACAGTGGAAGGTTCAGGACATAAAAGGTGCTGTTGATGAGGTGCGGACAGTGCACGTGTTTTTAAAGCCCGGGTGAGGTAAGAGTCTCCATAGTGCGTCATCAGTGATCCCCCTCCTCTCCTGTCACTGATACATTGCCACCGGCAAGCGAGCTATAGCCTCAACTTCCCTCCCATGGAAAGTATCCTCAAAGGAAAATGCCTTTGTGTGCTGCATTGTGTAAGGATAGTTGTTATTGTAACGTTCTTGCGCTTCATAATGACTTTCTGTTTAGTTTTTTTAAAAAAAAAACCAATAAGCCACAAGGCCACTAGCTCTGAGGCAACCTTCTGTGTACAGGTGGCAAGAAAATTCCCATGAAAGAGGGAGAACGCTTCTTTCCTTTCAGTTCCTTGTGGGGCTCTCCTGTTTACATCATGGTCTGGCTCATTGTTTTCCTCTTTTGACTTCTGCATGTCCTTTGCATTTCAGATACTGTAGATTGGATGCATGGAGAAGCTGTGACTGAGAAGATAAAATACAATTGCCAGTGTATTTCGTTTAACTTTTAGCAATAAAGTACTTTAAACCCTTTGTTCCTTACCCACAACAGGGTCCAATAGAAACGCTGCTAATTTGTCATAAAGATGATTGTAAAAATTTGCTCTGGATTGTCTGAATGTCAGAACTCTTGACTGTTTAACACTTGAACTTTTTTAATATTATAAATAAAAACAAGAAACAACTATGTTGATTCTACAGTCAATTTCACAAGTAGCAGTAGGGGAGAGAAGCAATGGAAAATAGGAAAATGATTAATACACGGCATTGCAACTCGCCTTTGGATAACAAGGTTATGGTGTAATTTTCAACAAAGTAGCCATGATAGTGTCTTGAAGCATGAAAGGGAGGAATGGAGGGTGAAGAAAAAAAGGAATGTGGCAGGACCTTTAAAACTAATTAATTTTTATTTTACCATGAGCTTTCATGGATATAATGCGCCCCCTCTTCAAGCACAGTACAGAGTGATATTAATTCTGTGATATGATCATGATATGATGTGATATCCATGCCAGCAGAAGATAAGTCTGCACTAGTATGTCTCTGCTTGACTTTGGGTGTGTGTGTGAGAGACAGCTTCTTCTCATCCCCTGTCTGCCAATGATTGGCCTCAGGGTGTTCCTGAAAGCCATCCAGTTGTCTTTGTCCACCTTAGGAGGAAAAGAAGAGCCATTGCTGAAAGTGCTTCTTTGGCCATTTCTGCACTAGACTGTTATAGTACTATTCTTCCACTTTCAACATCCTATGGTGACGTCTCTCCCCAAACTTCAAACCCCAGGATTCCATAAGCTTGAAAGTGGAATAATAGCACTGTAACAGTCCAGTGCAGAAATATCCTTTGTTCCTGGGTGCTTAAAGTCATACCTAGGAAGGGGGAGCGGTGTCTGAGAACCCCTGGCTGCCTGTCTGTATCTCGTTTAAAAGCCTTGCTCTAAGAGGTACAGAATAGCTCCTACAGTGTCTTTAAAAGTATTTATATTGGTGTGACTGAGGTCAAATTTTGTCAACAACACAAGTGAGAAGAGCTTAATTCTGTACTCTTACATCTGTCACTTGGTTTTTCTGGAATGCCCTGGATATTGCATTTTTCCAGGATGATCCTGCTGGATGGGAGAGAGAAATGTATTTTGAAGCAACAAAACAAGGGGAAAGGAACTGCAGACTATTGTGAATGCCAAAATTATATACAAATCATTAAGTGGGTGCCAGAAACAGATTTAGCCATAGAATCAAGCAGCAAACATGACCAATATCCCAGAGTAGGGGCAATCTCTTTGTGTGATGTTATACATCATAATCAGCACTTTGAATTGTGTTGGAAAACAATCTGGTAGTGTGTGAAATTGTTAAGAAAAGAGTCCTGGCCAGCAGTCATTCACAGCACTGGCTAAAGTTTCTGAACACTTTTCAAAGGATGTTTTCAAGGCATATTGAAGCAGTCTAAAAGGCATGCCTCTAAGCCGTGATCTTCAGAGATGGGCACAGCTAACAATATAATCTTCAACCACTGCCAAAAAGCTGGGCACTTAGGTTTATGTCTGAATTTAGGAGTACATCCAAACTGCAAAATAGAGTTTTTACTCCAGCTAACACAGACTGAATTCCTATTCCGAGACCTGTCTAAGGACCCCCTTGGAAACACTTTCTGTTCAGTTGGTTGATTCTCATCCAATCCGTCATATAGTGAGAGAAAAGAAATTTGCATCAGGCATGCATTGCAGTCTACATTTGGAATTTAAAGCCATATTTTTTCCAAGATAAGAGAGAGGAAGGGGATAAGGTCATTTTATCAAGCATAAATTCCAAAACAATCTCAAAAGTGTTTTTCCATTCTTGTTTGTATTCCTATAGCTATTGCAAATCCTGTCTGAATAGCCTCATCATTTCAGGTTGATAGTCCATCCTGGGTTCTTTGTAGTTGTGTTAGACATGGGGACCAGCTTTTATAGATGCTGCTTAGTTAGAAACCTGGTGGGTTTTATGGGAAAAAGCTTGGGAAGAATTCCATTTCCTTCTTCAACTTGGTACCACCTATCTCTCTCTGAATTTTCTCCAATGAAGAGGTGGGAGCAGGGAAAGCCTTCTTTCCAGGTCTTATTATTTTGGCAAATTGGTTTATTTGATTGATTGATATCCTGCCTTTCTGTCAATATGGGGCCCAAAATGCTTGATGAAACTGCAAGTGGTCCTGGTTTTAGCCAGGCATCTTCTAGAGTGGTTAGCAGACATCACATACTGATTCCTATCTGTGTGACACCCATTAGGTGTGAGCTTAAATGTTCTATCCTGAAATTTCTCTCTCTAGTTTCTCTCTAGTTGCTAGTCTGGGGAGCAGAATAATTTGGCTTGTCCCACCATTTAAGCAGCTGTCTGGGTGGTTAAGGAGGCAGAGCTACTATATTTCTCCAAGATGGAAGGGAAAGTAAATTTATGTGTGTGCATTCATGTCCATGTCTGGGGATTCGTATCAGAGTGACAGAAGTCTAGGCATGCAGTTGGCAAGAATTTGTGCTGCATTTGTAATCAGACTTTGCGTAAGAGAACAATAGTGTCAGAAGAGTCTTGTAGTATTCCTTTACTTCACCGAAACTTCAATATTTTTAAAGGAGGAAGGATTGACGGACAACATCTCTCTTGATAAAGGTGGCCTTACCCAACTGCTACGGTGATGCCTCAGGTTATTATAAAAAAAATTGATTAGACAGACATTACAACAGGAATAGGAACCCATGAAGGAGAAAACAGATGGGAGGAAGAGTAGATACTGCTTGTTGTGGCTGAAGTGATTGAGGTGGAGAAAAGAAAATTTTCAAAAGGTTGTGGGCTGGACACAAATGTAGATGCATGCAAATGGGTTTATGGAATTAGATTTTCCCAGCCCTCCTCCCCACAGTAGCCCTCCACTCCCCTGAAAAGCCTACAAGTGATTGAGGGACTTGGGTGGGTGGAGTGAACTTCCATGAGTAGACATTTTCTGTCCATACAAGGCAGATCCTGGATTTAATCCTACATGACCTGGCTGTTGGTACCTAACAGAGGTGCATGTACAAGCATGCAAGATGTCAACACAAATAGATTGATGTAAGGACAACCCCTTAAGACCAGGCCATAAGCATATACTTAATGTGTAGGAAATGTAACTGTGGTAGTAAAGTGATGATGAGATGATATGCAAAGCAAGCAAGAAAGCTGAATATGTCAAAACATAGAAGGAAGATAGATGAAGCAAATAGAAAAGGACCACAGAAACAGTAATGCATTCCAGTAATTCCGAACATCATAATTTTTTCTAGGGTCTTCACTACACAGTAAGGAAGTAGTACGGACTAAATGATATTCCTGATCTGTTTTAAGCTGGAGTCTTCTTCATAGAGGTTAGACTCCACATACAGGAAATAACAATGCAATCCTGTGGTTGCTTACTCAGAGGTGCATCTACTCAGAGACGTGTCCCATAAAGCTCACTGAAGCTTACTTTGAGATGAGTAGGTAGTTACAGCCCTAGGCTGGCTTCTGGCATTAAAAGATACTATCCCTTAGGCAAATGTATTTGAATTACAAAGGAGAATTCACAGGGGAATTTACAAATATGTCCCCCAAGTCCTTGGGGCAGTGTCAATGTACTAGCAGTTCTACAACTCCCAGCAGTCTTCTTGCTGACTTCCAGAGGAGAGAGCAGAAGGTAAGCTGGGTCTGTGAAGACAACTTTGATAGGTGTTTTTGCAGGACTGTGGGGCTGAGTTTGTTTGCTTATTTCTCTGTGTTGTTTTTTTTGTTTTGTTTTTTTGGCTTGCGCTGGCCGTGTGCTCTCCCTGAGCTCATAGCCTATTGTCAGCTAATTGTTTGTTAGTTAGTCAGTTAACTGTCAATCAAACTAGGGAGAGTTAATCAAGCTAGGGGGAGGAGCCAGCTAGGGGAAGGAGGCTTTATTAGGAACTCCCAGCGGCGCGCACCTATGGCGCGCGCAATTTCATTCATCTACTTCAATCCTTCAAGTTCAACTATTCAAGTTTAGGAACAACCGATCCTTATAGCGACTGAACAAATTTAGGAAGAGTTCAACTGAGCTTGGTAGTTAGCTGAGCAGACATAGCTTAAACAGCTCAAATTAAGAAAGGAGGCCCAGTTTTTGTTTTTGTTTTCTTTTTCTATTCTCTGTATTATCAAGTATGGAAGGTGAGGGAGCTGCTGCTGTCACCTGTAGCACTTGTGGCATGTTCCTTTTCTTGCCACAAGATGTGGTCGGGTACACCTGCAGCAAGTGCAAGCTGGTCACCTTCTTAGAGGTCAAGGTGCGGCAGCTGGAGGCACAGGTTTCTAATCTTCGTCTTAGGGAAGGTGAGGACTTCTTAGATAGGGCAGAGAGGACCTTCCTGAAGACCGGATATGCGGAGGAGCTGCCTGATGAGGAAATCAGTTCCGTGAGCCAGGAAAGCGATGCTTGGAGGAATGTCACATGGAGAAGTAGAAGGGCCAGGAAGGAAACAGAGACTCTCAAACTACAGAATCGCTTCAACATTCTTGGTGCTGTGAATGATGAGGAACACCAGAAGGAGGGAACACAACATCAGCAAGAAGGAATCCAACTTCAGCAACTGGAACTTGAACACCAACAGGACAGCATCCAACATCGGGAAGACCAGCACTCCTGGCCTCAACACAATGCCCAGGCAATCCTGGAAGAATCTGCTTGTCGAAGAACCCCGGACAGGCCTCAGAGGAGGCGGGTTCTGGTGGTTGGGGACTCTTTGCTCAGAGGAACCGAACCGGCAGTTTGCAAACCGGACAAGCTCAATCGAGAGGTCTGCTGTCTTCCTGGGGCCAGGATAAACCATGTAACAGAGAGGCTAGCCAGGCTGGTCAAGCCCACTGACCGTAAGCCCCTCATTTTGGTTCACATTGGAACCAATGACACGGTGAAGCGCAGCTTTCACCACATCACAAAGGACTACGAGCTTATGGGGAGAAAGCTTAAGGACCTTGGTGCGCAGGTGGTCATTTCATCAATCCTCCCTGTTCACGGATATGGTGCACGAAGGGAAAGGACAATAGTAGAGGTCAACAGCTGGCTCTGCACATTTTTCCACCGCCAACAATTTGGCTTTTTGGATCATGTCTTGAAATTCCAGGAACATGGGCTTCTGGCAAGGGATGGGCTGCACCTCACGGAACTTGGCAGGAACGTTTTTGCAAACAGTCTCACAAGGAGGATTAGGAGGGCTTTAAACTAAGTACAACTGGGGAGGGAGACAAGATTATTCAGGACAAGGACTCGGCAAGTGCGGGGGAAAAAGGTCCAAATGATATTGGCCAAGTAGGAATAGCATCCAATCGTGGGAGGGTTGGAAACAATGCTATGGGACTTGCAGGAAGGGCACGGGGACTTAAGTGTCTCTACACTAATGCACGGAGTATGGGAAACAAACAAGATGAATTTGAACTCCTAGTACAGCAAAATAAATATGATTTGATAGGCATCACTGAGACCTGGTGGGATGAGTCTCACGATTGGAATATAGGAATAGAGGGGTATAGCCTATTTTGTAGAAATAGACCAAATAAGAAAGGAGGAGGAGTAGCCTTATATGTCAAGGATGTTTTCACCTGTGAAGAGATCCATGACTTGAACACCGGAAGCCAGGTCGAGAGCATCTGGGTAAGAATTAAGGGAGCGAGAAACAATAGGGATATTATAGTGGGGGTTTACTACAGACCTCCAAGCCAGACTGAGGACCTCAATGGCGCTTTCATAGACCAAATGACTGCACATTCAAAAAGGAGAGATACAGTAATAATGGGAGATTTCAACTACCCGGATATATGTTGGCAGTAAAACTCTGCAAAGGCGGCAAGGTCCAGCAAGTTTCTTGCTTGTCTTGCAGACAATTTCATGGTCCAGAAGGTGGAAGAGGCGACAAGGGGATAAAATATTCTGGATCTGATCCTGACCAACAGGGAAGACCTTGTTAATGACGTAGAACTGGTTGGATCTTTAGGAGAGAGTGACCACGCCCTATTAGAATTTTGCATTCAGTGGGGAAGAGAAGGCAAGTGTAGCCAGGCATTCATCTTAGATTTTAAAAAAGCAGACTTCTGTAAACTGAAGGAGCTGCTGGCTGAAATCCCGTGGTCAAGAACAGTGAATGAGAAAGGAGTTCAGGATGCATGGGAGTTCTTTAAAAGGGAGGTACTGAAGGCACAGGCTAAAACTGTGCCATTAAGGAGGAAAAATGGAAGGCATCTGAACAAACCGGAATGGTTGACTAAAGAGCTCTCAGCTGAGCTAAGTATCAAGAAAAACATGTACAGGAAATGGAAGAAGGGGGAAATCACCAAAGAAGATTATAAGCAAGTAGCCAGGAGATGTAGGGAGAAGGTCAGAAAGGCTAAAGCACAGAACGAACTTAGGCTGGCCAGAGACATTAAAAACAATAAAAAGGGCTTTTTTAAATACGTCCGTAGCAAAAGAAAAAAGAAGGAGACGATAGGGTCACTGTGCAAGGAAGATGGTGAATTAATAACAGGAGGAAGAAAAAAGGCAGAACTCCTCAACACCTTCTTCGCCTCAATTTTCTCCCAAAAGGATAAAAACAGTCAACCTGGCGGTTGGGGAGCAGGTGAGGAAGTGGGGGAAATGCAGCACAGAATAGATAGAGAGGTAGTACAAGAATACCTGGCCACACTGGATGAATTCAAGTCTCCAGGGCCAGATGAATTGCATCCTAGGATTTTAAAAGAACTAGCAGAGGTCATTGCGGAACCTCTTGCTATAATCTTTGAAAACTCTTGGCGGACCGGAGAAGTTCCGGCAGACTGGAGGAGGGCAAATGTTGTCCCCATCTTCAAGAAGGGAAAAAAAGAGGACCCAAATAATTATCGCCCAGTCAGCCTGACACCAGTACCTGGAAAGATCCTGGAGCGGATCATCAAACAGTCAGTTTCTAATTACTTAGAAAACAATGCCGTAATTACGAAAAGTCAACATGGATTTCTCAAAAATAGGTCATGCCAGACTAATCTTATCTCTTTTTATGATAGAGTTACTTGCTTGATAGATGAAGGGAATGCTGTGGATGTAGTATATCTTGATTTCAGTAAGGCCTTTGACAAAGTTCCCCATGACATTCTTGCAAAGAAGCTAGTAAGATGTGGACTGGACAGGGCTACTGTCAGGTGGATTTGTAACTGGTTGACTGACCGTACCCAAAGGGTGGTCTCCAATGGCAGATTCTCATCCTGGAGAGAAGTGACTAGCGGGGTGCCACAGGGTTCTGTCCTGGGCCCGATGCTGTTCAATATCTTTATTAATGACTTGGATGAAGGAAGAGAGGGCACGCTGATCAAATTTGCAGATGACACCAAATTGGGAGGGGTTGCTAATACGCCTGATGACAAGATCAAAATTCAAAAGGACCTGGACAGATTGGAGAGCTGGGCCAAGGCTAACAAAATGAATTTCAACAGAGAGAAATGTAAGGTCCTACACTTAGGCAGAAAAAATGGTATGCAGAAATATAGGATGGGGGACACGTGGCTGGCTAACAGTACGTGTGAAAGGGATTTAGGAGTCTTCATAGACCACAAGCTGAACATGAGTCAGCAGTGTGATGCGGCAGCCAAGAAGGCCAATGCAATTCTTGGTTGCATCAATAGGAGTATGGTGTCTAGATCGAGGGAGGTATTGGTACCACTTTATTCTGCATTGGTTAGACCTCATCTTGAATACTGTGTCCAGTTCTGGGCGCCCCAATTCAAGAAGGATATGGATAGGCTGGAGCGGGTCCAGAGGAGGGCAACCAAAATGGTGAGGGGCCTGGAAGCCATGCCCTATGAGGACAGACTTAGAGAGCTGGGTATGTTTAGTCTGCAGAAGAGAAGGTTGAGAGGGGACATGATAGCCATGTTTAAATATTTGAAGGGGTGTCATGTCGAGGAGGGAGTGGGCTTGTTTTCTCCTGCTCTTGAGACCAGGACAAGGAGCAATGGATGCAAGCTGCAGGAGGGGAGATTCCGCCTGAACCTCAGGAGGAATTTCCTGACAGTCAGGGCTGTCCGACAGTGGAATGTGCTGCCACAGAGTGTGGTGGAGTCTCCTTCTTTGGAGGTTTTTAAGCGGAGGCTGGATGGGCACTTGTCGGGAGTGCTTTGAGGGTTTTCCTGCATGGCAGGGGGTTGGACTGGATGGCCCTTGTGGTCTCTTCCAACTCTACATTTCTATGATTCTATGATTCTATAAGGTAGATTAATTCCGTAATCTACCAGGTAGATTAATTCATTTCAAGGTAAATGAAAGAACAGAGAAGGTGGGGTAAGATATTTTATATATTTTAACCTCTGGGGGAGGATCCATTCTTGAAAGTTTAGGAGCTGTAGCTCCAGGTAATCCTGTTCCACCAAAGGTTTCAGCTGAACCTTTATTGGTTGGCTTCCTATTAATGACAGATACAACTTAAAAAAAATTGCTCAGGCTAGAGACTGTTCTTTAGCTTCTTGTGCCCACTGAAAAGTGATATCCCCCAAGTAGCACCCAAGCCCCATGCAAATACTGCCATGAGAGAGGTGGAGGGAAGTGATTGGGCGATGAATGCAGTCTCTCATCCTCCTACTGTGGCATACATGAAAGTGGCAAAGGAACAGCAGCGTCAGAGTTATTCTGCCTCTCTCCCATGCATATAGACAAACTGCAGGGGTATAAGAGGCAGTTACAGCTGTTAGTTGCCCTCTCCATGCCCATTTAGTTGATTTTAGCTGGTTTATTTAGGCTGCATATTTAGCAGGCATCTGTGAAGACAACTCTATGTGATCGATGGAGATACATTTGTGTAGCTATTAAAATGTCTGTGTGATTGGGCTGCAGGGTTTGGGGAGTACAGTGGAACTGTTTCCCTCATGCCTTGAAGGTTTCAACTGATTCTGTTCTTACTTTATGTAAGCTGTCTTGAATGCCACACTGGAAGAAAAGCAGCATATAAACTGAATAAAGATATAAACAAGTAGAACAGTGGCCCCAAAGGGGTTGGTTGCTACCTTCAGATGGGGCATGTGTGTGTGAATAGACCAAAAGCTATACATGCAGAGCACTTAACGTTACACCTGCATCCAGGATCTCAGTCTTCTTGTTTCTTACAATGTTGTCTTTCACACCTCTCCAGTATTTTGCAGCTGTTACTAGGCTATCACACATATCTCTATTTTGTTGGAAAGAACAAGTGAGGACATTTTCCCCTTGGAGTTTTTCAGCTGTTGCAAATGTCTTGAATATACCAGGTACGTAACTATCCTACTTTATCTGTATTATTTTTTTAGATAGCACCACCATCCATGTGCACTGTACAGAAAGCGAGAGGACACTTCCCTAAACATGCTTTGCCTTCTAACGTACTTGATACTTGAATAATATAAGAAGGTAGAGATCTCAAGAAGAATCCAGCAGGATCAGTCTAGGGCCTAGTTCCAATTGCTTGCTCCTACCCATTGAATAAAGAGTTGAAAGGTAAGACGACCATATTATCCTGTTGATTCAGTGGGTTTACTCTGGTTCAGATGAGCAATTTAGGCCTAGATGTTGATCTCCTTCAACATCCTGTTTCAAGCTGTGGACAACCAAATGCCCCGATGGGATGCCCAGAAGCAGGTCCTCAAGGCAGCAGCTCTGTCCCTGTTGTTTGTGGTGTACAGATATATTATTGTTAACTGCCATCAAGCTGACTTTGACTTATGGTGACCCTATACATGAGACCTCAAAATTACCAACAGCCTTGCTTAAGTCTTGGAGACTCAGGATTCTGGCTTCCTTGATTAAATCTATTCATTTGTAATGTGGTGTCCCTCTTTTCCTACTGCCTTCTATCTGTCAAAATTATTAATGTCTTTTTTAGACTGAGTCATGCTTTCTTATGATATGGCCAAAATATGGCAGTCTCAGTTTAGTCATCTTGGCTCCTAAGAAGAGTTCAGGCTTCGTTTTCTCTAAGACCCATTCATTTGTCTTTTTAGCAGTCCAGGGTATCCGTAGAACTCTTCTCCAGCACCACATTTTAAATGGGTTGATTTTCTTCCTTTCAGCTTTTTTCACTGCCAAGGTTTCACAATCATACCTAGAAACTAGAAATATGGTGTCCTGGACCATGCTAACTTTACTATTCAATGATGTATCTTTACACTTGAGGATCTTGTCTAGTTCCTTCACAGCTGCCCTTTCAAGCCCTAGCCTCCTTCTGATTTTTTGACTGCAGTTTTCATTCTGATTAATGACTTAACCAAGGTATGGAAAATCTTGAACTATTTCAATGTCTTCATTGTCTACTTTAAAGTTATGTAACTCTTCCTTAGGTATTATTTTTGTTTTCTTAACATTCAACTGTAAACCTGCCTTTGCACTTTCTACTTTGCCTTTCTTCAGTAATCGTTCCAAGTCTTTGTTATGTTCTGCTAGTAGTATGGTATTGCCTGCTTATCTTAAATTATTGTTGCTCTTATCTCCAATTTTCATGCCTCTTTCCTCCCAGTCTAATCCTGCTTTACGTATGATATGTTCAGCAAACAAGTTAAACAGATAAGGTGATAAGATACAGCCTTGCCTGACCCCCTTGCAAAATGGAAACCATTGCATTTTTCTACATTCCATCCTGACGGTAGCCCCTTGTTATGAGTACAAGTTACTCATCAGGACAATAAAATATTCTGGTACATCCATTTCTTCAAGAGCAACCCATAGTTTTTCATGTTCTACACAATCTTTCAGGCATTCCATTAGCCAGCATATGCAATATGATTCCTAGGGCCTCTTTCTTTGCTAGACCTAGCTTGGACATCTGGCATTTCTTGCTCCAAATATGGTAAAAGTCTTTATTGCAGAATTTTGAGCATAACTTAACTTGCAAAGCAAATTAATGCTGTGCCACTGTGTTTACAGCAATCCCTGGTGTCTCCTTTCTTGGGGAACAGAATGTATATTGAGCATTTCCTGCCTGCGGGCCATTGCTTTATTTTCTATATTTGCTGACAGATTTGGTTGGAACTAGTGTAAATTTTGTCTTTGTATCTTGAAGCAGTTCTATTGGTATGCCATCTGTTCCTGGTGATTTATTTATCCCAAACTCTCTGAGTGTAGTTTCGACTTCACTTTCTAAAATTGTAGGTTCATCTTCACATGGTTCTTCCTTGAATGAATCTGTCATTCTTTCATCTGTTTTATATAGTTCTTTGGTGTATTGTTTCCATCATCTTTTTATTTGCTCATGTGGTATGCCCCCCTGCCAATCGTAGAGCATCCTCACTTTAGGTTTAAATTTCCCTTTGATTTCTTAGTTTTTGTGGAAGAGGCCTGTTCTTCTTTTCTTTTGTTATTTTATATTTCTGTGCATTGATAATTATAGCAATTCTCTTTTTCCCTGTGCACAAGTTACTGAACAGTTGTATTCAAAGTTCAGACTTTGTTTCTATCCTTTTACTTTTGCTCCTTGTCTGTCCTTAATTGCTTGAAGAATTTCATCTCTGGAGTTCTCTTTCTTTTTGGCTGCAAATAGAGTATTTTTGCATTTCTAGGTAACAATGTCCCTGGTTTCAGTCCAGAGTTTTTCTGTATCCTGGTCTAATAGGATTAATAGTGCAAATCTGTTTTTTTAAAAAAACTATTATCATTAAATTCTGTGGGGATATTCTTCAGACTGTATTTCAGCATGACTGTTGGTTTAGTGTTCTTCTTTAGGTTTACTCTAATTTTTGATATTAACAGTTTGTGGTCTGTTTATGGTCTTGTTTTTGTAGAAAGAATGGAGCTTCTCTATTTTCTGCTTCCAATTATGTACACTATTTGATTTCTATACTGGCCATCCGGTGATGTCAAGTTATGCAGTTGCCTCTTGGATTACGTGAAGAATGTGTTTGCAGTGAACAAACTGCTAGCCTCACACAATTCAGTCTGTCATTCTTCTGCTTCATTTCTTGATTTTAGGTCAGTTGTTTCTACAGTCTTTGAAACTGCCTTGTTTCTACTTTTGCATTCCAATTGCCTATGATTAACAAGAAGTCCTGCTTTGATGTGATCAATTTCCTCCTGAATTCCAGCATAGAATCTTTCAATTTCTTCTTCTTCTGTCTGTATAGTTGGAGCATAAGCTTGGATAATGTTATACTGGTGATTTTTCCTGAAGTTTCATTGATGTTATTCAGTTAGACTTTGCATTATATCCTTTGGCTGCTTCACTGCATCTCTCCTTACTATTAATGCCACACTGTTTCTTGTTACATTTTCATTTTCTGAATTAAACATGTAATTATCTGACATAAAATGTTTCATTCATGTCCACTTTAGCTCTCTCACCCCAAGTACTACAATCTCTGTATGTTCCATTTCTTGTTTTGCAATGTCTAGCTTCCTCTGATTGGTGCTTCTCACATTCCATATTCCTATAATATATGTTGTACAGCTTTGGACTTTCTTTTCACCTCTGAGCATGTCAAGAGCTGAATGCCTCTTTGGCTTGAGTCCAATTGCATCATTGGCTATAGTGCTACTTGTAGCTGCCCTCTGTTGTAACCCCATTGAGTGCCATCCAACATGGAAGTTTCATCTTCTGGCACCATCTTTAGTTTCATTTTGGATTGTCTCATCATAGGGTTTTGTGGTAAAAGACATTCAAAATGGGTTTAGAGTGCTTCCTTCTGGCACAGTACTAACAAGCGTTAGCTATACTGTCACTGTCATTGTCTCTGAGAGACTCTCTTGTCAGTTTCATCCCCACTATTGCTGCTGATGTCCAGTAACTGTTTGGCACATTTAGTCTGGCTCCTCAGCAAAAGCCTGGCATGGGACACCCTACTAGCAAGGTCTGGATCACCTGAGTCCTGCCCCATTTATTTTCCCTGTCTTTTCAGCTCTGCATTTTAGGCTTCAGGCTATGATGGATGCCAGGGCAGATACTGGAATATTTCTATGTCATATCTTTCAAGCACCTCTCCCTACTGGAAAGAAGATGGTTAGGAATCTCATGATTGTCATCCAGTTAAGTATGAGTCAAGCACCATTTAATGGTGAAATAAATTACAATAACACTGATCAGAATGTTTGTTTTATAGGAGAAATATGTGTCTCAGTTAACAGAACTATGTGCAGGATTTAATGTTGCAATTTATCCCCTTTTCCTGAAGCAGGAAGTGTGTAATGGGCCTCCACCACATGTTTTTGACCCACAGTTCCAACACAGAGCCAGCAGGGTCAATGGTGATAATTATAGGAATTGCTGTATGAAAACATCTGGAGGGTCAGATTCACCCCTCGTGCCCCAAGTTGTGTGGTATATGGACTGCATCAACACCCTAGGATCTTTTGGAGAGTGGTTGAAAAGAATACTGGATCCTGACAGGAATGTGAAAATCTCTGGATTAAGTCCAATGTCTTTCTCCAAATTCTGCTTGCATTTTCTTCCTATCCCTGTTTCATATCAGGTCTGAAGGATCTGTGTGTTTTTTACATAGAGATCTGTGCATATTTCAAGGCATTGGCTGGAATCCTGTTGAGAAATTAACAACTTTGTACATTGACTTATGTCTGCAGAAATTAATTCCATAATGTCTATATGCAGTAGAGGACTACTGTTATGCTGCTACATAGCAGAGAAGGCAAAGTGACCATTGTACAAGGAGGTCACTTGCCATTGTCTTGTTATACATCTTTGCATTTTACTAAAAAGTTTCTTAGTGACTCTGCTACGTAGCTAAATACATGAAATATATTTAATGTGATGGTGATACAGAATTCTGGCAATTTTCTCTAATGTGTGCTTTCATGTATGTATTTCACCTAATTTGTGTATCTTCTCTTATCGAAAGAAGTGTGTTTCTGCATATTTTTCCAGTTGTAAACACCTTTAGCTGCTTATACTTTAAAATGTGCACATTGTTTTGTGAGCACTTTATTTTTTTATTTTTTTTAATGTGCATGAACCTTGCAAATGGACAAATTTTTTAAAGCAAGATACATTTCTTTACACAACAAATCTTTGAGAGGTTCACAAAGGCTCATGCCATCAAGATGAAAAAATCCAAATGATCGAGATGATCAAATGAATCCATTCCATATGCAGACGATACACCTTCTGGGTTTGACTCAACTCATCTTCAACAAATACATTTGTGGCAGGTAGATCAGCTCATATGCTTCAGAGTTTTGTTGACTTGCTATAAGTAACCAAATGGAACACCAGGCAAAGTTTTGAATTACCCTTTATTAACAGGTTTGTTATCATTTATTTATTTGTACATGTTTCTTAGTGCATCCCGTCAAATAAAATTATCAAACTGTACAAAAAACCCAAAGAGATTAAAAAAGGGGGTGGAAAAAACAGGCTGGCAACTTCTCAGTGGTAAGAAACATGGAAACTCAATCATTTATAAATTCTCAAAGGCAGCGAGAATCCAAACAAATCTCTTTATTATCTTTATTTTAAAAAGCTGCAAAAATATAAACTGTAAATTACTGTAATTAGCAGCTACAAGATCCTTTAAAACTGGAACTTGATTAACTGTGAACATGTCTAGAAAAAAAGATGAAAATGAATCAATCAGTAAATAAAGTGCTGGAGGCCTTGAAAATGCAGCGGAATCACTTTTAGCACAGCAAGAAAGTAATAGAAGCACAACATCCCATTAAGTGACTACATTTATGCTGACAGCAAAATGGAATATGTACAGCTTTCCGTGATCAGCAGCTCCATGTCCCACCCTCCCCACGCATGTAGCTTAACTTGCATTTGCTTGGATGCCCAGGAAGCAGAAGCAGAAGGGATGGGCACAAGAGAAGCAGCAGCGAATTGGCTATTTACGGCGGTGGAGTGGATGGCAACAGCAGCAGAGCCTGTACTGCAGCAAAGCCAGATGGGATTTTTGTTACAAAACAGAAAAAGAAATGTTAATTAAATTACTACAGTTTCAAAACATTACTTAGCACTGCTAAGATCCCTGTATATTAAAGTTATTTTCTTCCTGCTAGTGTTCTGGGATAGGTAATCTTTACATTACATATTTGACTCTTGAGCCTTCAGTATCTAAGTTTCGGCAGTAGGGCAGGTAATGCAGTTATTGCAATGTGTGTGCCACTAACTGAGTTCGTGTGAATACCAGTCATTTGATTCAACATCTGTCCATCCCAGGACCTGCTAGCATTGCAGTGTGCAGAAACTGACCCTGTACAATTGCAGTTCTGGTGTTCCTTTACTTCTGTATTGTAAGGACTGCAGTACTACAGACCTAATGACAGTTGTTAGAAATAAAGGAACATAAAGGAACATATTTGGTAGCATCTCCCTGTAGCCAAGGTACTGTTGTCAAACTGCCGAATGGAAAATCCAGGTATTCACAAGGAAAAGCAGGTGGCCAAAGAACAGCCCAGCCCTTGTATGGAACACCTGTCCTTTTATTGCATGCACAATAAAGAAATGTCTACAGTGATAACCAGTATGGACAGTCTATGATTCTGAAATACTCAAGCACCAGGACAGAATCATTGTAAACTAAAGCTTCTTTGAATTTGTTTTGTTGATGTATTTGCGTCATGTACTTAATGTACATTTGAGAAATAATTGTGCTCACAAATTGCAGTCAGAGGGCCAGATGTCACTTACTGGCTACCTGTATTTATTGGTTGCTTGAAGTATTCTGTTCTATAACGTCTTTTTCTACCTTGCTGTTTACAGCAGGCAATTGTCCTTGACTAATGGAAGGACTAGAATAAGTCTTCCTCAACAAATTGTCTTCAGTTTCCATTGTGAAGAAGCTGGCTTCAATTTTTTCCAGGTCATCTGTCCCAGCTTTTATCTTCACACACAAAAGGTTTATGTATGTCTCATAACGACTTTTCTGTGGAAGACAATGAAACAGAACAAAAGAGAGAGAGCAGAGGTGTCAGGAACAATCACAAATGCTGGAGAATCCATCAACCACACAAAAGGAGGAATATATGTGTATGCACATATATCTGCATGTTTATATAGCTTCATAGAAGGACAAGTCCATCAGACAGATCTTCTGGTCTCTTAGAGATCTCCCTATAATGACTCCACCCCTAAGAATTCTTGCTTAAGGCCTAGGGATAAGCATTCCTACCCCCACCCCTGTGGGACACAATTCTAAGTAGACACAAAAGGAAATGTGCATTTCCTGAGATTAACCCTTTCCAAGCAAGATTTCCTCAGAGATAGGATGACTCAGTAAGCAGGCCATCAAATTATGTTCCTGTTTATCTTGCAATGACTAATAACAAAATATAGCTTGTTAAATGCCATATACAGTGGACCTCCTTACCAGTGACCTCTGAATGTGCAATTTCCTCTTCACACGAAGCATCATGTCCCTGTACCCAAAATGGCAGCACCATGTGCACACATGCGCTGAAGCGTCTGCAGGCACATCACCACCATTGAATATAATAGGATGCAAGCATTTCTGAATTCCACTATTCATGGGGATTCCTGGAATGGAACAGCTGCATATACGGAGAGCCCACTGTATGCAGCTGAAGAAACTCACATGCTATAACAGATATCTTTCACGATCTGAAGGAGCACTTCTAAATATATGTTAAATATATTGTTTAATTTGATAGTTACATATTTCTGCAGGAATGCTGTTTCTGTTCATGTGTTAAGTCTTCTTATTTATTTTTGATTTATTAGGCAACCCCTCAAGTACACTAGCAGGTCAACTTGCAAGAAGACAACAAAAACACCACAAAATAACTAATGTGTAAAAATATGCTTAAAATGGCAAATCTAGAAAACCAATATGAAAATAGTATCAAGATAACCCCAAAGGTATAAAAAAGCCAAGGATATGCAGTGTATGTCTCACTGAGCCAGCATGGCATAGTACTTTGAGCGTTGGACCATGGACAGTAATAGCAAGCCCCCTCTGAAAAAATCTTGCCAAGAAAACCCCATAAGGTCCACCGCGGGGTTGCCATAAGTCAGAAACAACTTGAAGGCATACAACAACAAATGTCTCATTGATAAATGAATCTTCCAGAATTGAGCTTGCTTCTTGAAAGAAAAAGAAGCACATTGATTAACTTGAATAGGCTTGCAGAAGTAAGTTGGTGGTGGAAGGTGTAGCATTTTGTGTATGTTATATTTATGTGCATGCCTAGAAAGAACGCAAAGAAGAACGCATGTTAAATGTGCAACTGTGTGTGTGAGACAGAAGTCAAACTGATAATCAGTTATTTCTAACTGCTGTATAAACTTATGGAAATACTTTTTATAATGTTTAGTTCTTCCATGTATTGTGACTTCCACTGTATTCTGTAGTTTGGCTCTCTTCTGCAAGTGGTGTGACCTGGACACATTGGCTGAGAATGTACATGATCAAGTGTGGTGTAAGAGTTCTTCATGTAGAATCTCACTGTGGCTCTCCTGTCATTACTCCAAGGCTTCCTCCTCATGCCATTTTGTTGCTGGTGGAGGGTGGAGGTGATTGGACAAGAAGTCAGCTATGGAAACATAGCCAGATGCAGACCAGACCATCTTCCACCCAAAATCACTAGGATCCTCTTGAGGTCTGAATGAATGATGCCATTGATCTGCACCTGGTTATGAGAGTGCAGTCAGATGCTTCCCCAATACATTGTGCTTTCTACCAGCTACTGAATGGTCAAGGGTGTGTGTGAGCTATCACAGCACAATGGTGAGTCAGAGATATGGTTGTTGTGGAGGCTTGAGGGGAATCTAAAGTTCTACAATGACCAAAAGGAGACATATGCAAGTGCAACGTGGCCTTATGCCTGTGTATGTCACTAACAGGATCCCAGCCATTTTAAGATTTCTGCCATGTTGATTTCAGTTGCAGTCTGTATGCTAACACTAGGCTACATCACAGGGTTGTCATGAGCCAGGTCCATATATTTATTTATAGACTTGAGAGATGATTAAAATACTCTAAAAAAGATTACAATAATACTGCATAAGATGTAAGTTATTTTACTGAAATCTAATCTATTCAAAATGAGCTTTTTTTGCCACAGAGTGATATTGTGGGCACAGAGATTTACTAGATAGAACTTCACTCAACTTACTTATTTTGCAACTGGGAAACATTTGTTTTAAAAGTCATTTTTAAAAAGAGATCATGAAACTATGTTTTCCCAGTCATTATCAGACTGGCCACTGGAGGATTATAGTTCCAACAGGGATCTTTTCTTAGCTCCATTGCTGTCTTTGTCCCCTGAATCATTTGTCAGCCAGAAGATGGAAGAAGCCTCACCTCAAATATTAAGTAATGCTCTTTCAGACGATATTCTTCAGCTTCTTTTGATTTGAGGCCTTTTGCTACTGGATGTAGTTTGTGCTCAGTTAACTCATCTACAATTTGCTTCATTTTGCTCTCATGAGACTGCAACTGTTCTTCCTGGCAAAGGTGTGCAGAGAGAGAAGATGTCAACAGAAATGAATATATAAGCAGGCATCTACTAGATTTCAGACATGGCATTTTTCTGAAGGCATATGTTTGGGCTTGGGGCTAGTTTTCCCAAGCCTCTACATTTCACAAATGGGATTCTCCAGTTTATGTGATATACAACTGTCAAACCATCGAAGAGGGCAGTCCCAGTGCCAGCACTTGCCATACTGGAGCAGCTGTGAGACCATTATCAGGGCCCACCGGTCCAATGGATCTATATTTGGTGTATAGATATGAAAGACACTATTTTTTCCTGTCCATTGGGAGAAATGTGAATAATAGCTACAACAGCTTATTACAAGGCATGAAATTTGGCACCAGAGAGGCTGTGGACTATGTGTGTAGGAGGGGCAGCTAGCTGAGATGTCCATTGGTTGCCTAGAGGTATGTTAGTCTTTTTATGAAAAAATTAAATAAGTTTTGCCTATGGCATTGCAAGTCTCATCAGGCATTTACTTAGAAATGTAAACTTCAAGGTCTCTCCCATAAGACTGTATGGCATGAAATGGGAATGGGTGCAGAAATGAAGTCAAATGGAATATACCACTTCAGATTGCAAGTGTAAGATGCATTTTCAAAAGCTCCACAATGGTTAAAAAAAAGTCCCACAATTGAACTTTTATTTCAATATAGCCTATGGATTTGTTTAATTTCTGGACTTTATATCTCCAACTGAATTCTCCTCTGTACTGGCCTTTATCTAGAGTTGTATTATGATTTCAGCAGCCGCGTAGGGACATGGGGGCAGGGGGGATGATTTGCCCCTGGCAGCAATGTTTTTGGGGCGTCCCGACCCATAGCCTTGCCCCTGCATGCCTTGGCCATGCCCCCGCACACCCTGGCCACACCCCCATGCACCACAGCCCCACCCCACACACAGTGGCCACGCCCTTCATGCCATAGCCCAACTCCCTCCTCCACACACTACAAACTCCACCACTGGATTTCAGTTATGTTGATTTTAAGCTACCTGGGGCCTAGCTATATGCAACAGAAAGCTGGGTTATAAATACATTTTAGACACAAAACTACTATAAACCACAAAGGACCTAAAACTGGAATGGATGGCAGCATGTAAACTACATGCCACCAACTTTTACTCAAAAGTGGATAAATATGGCAGACTGGTCAAGGAACTGGAATTTAGAGGTACTTCATTTTTTTAACCCTAAGTTGTGATCTTGTATGATTCTTGGTGAATATGGTAAACTTGCAATGGTAGGAGATGGGAAAAACCAGTACAAGACCAATATTAATAGTATGCTTGATAGACATTCTTTTGGTGTAGACACAGTCTTGCAGAGGATTTCTTTTTTACCTGACAGAGTTTAGTTATTGAAGATGGCAGGAGAGGACGGCAGAATTTCTTCATAGAGCAGATAGCAGCTGGAAATGCAGGGGCAGAAAAAATAGCAGCCACCAAGTTTATTCTCAAGATCCAGGACAGCATTTCTCCTTTGCTTCTATGAAAAACAGACCAAAATTGAAAAAAGAGGGTCAGAGGAAGGGAATGAGGGAAAAGAAAGGGAAAAAAACATGTCCCAGCAATATGTCAATATTTTTAGAAAGTTGGATTGACCATGAAGGAGTTTTAACTGATCTGTCATCTGAACCCATAGACTGAGTGTGTTTCTCTCCTACATGACAAGCAGTCCTTCAGAACTTCTGGAAATTATGAAAAGGAACAAGTACCTTAGGCAATAGATACAAACATCTCCACAGAAGCCAAAGCTAAGCTTTCTCGATGTCCACAGGAGCCAATTTTATGGAATTTGGAAAGCCTTTGTTCCTTTACAGAAGAGCTCTTACGCTTAAATGGTATAAGATGTATCTGGGTCACAATCATTACATTATTTAGAGGATTATCACCTATGAGACTTCACTGGGTATTGTTCCTTCATTTATATCTTACTGAACAACTTAAAGAAGTGGCGGAGAATCTAGAGGCGATGCTCTGAAATATCAACATGGGTTTAAGCCATTCAACTGGTACAATGTGATGCCATTTTAGGCATAAATACCAGAAACATCAAGAAGCTCCAGCCACTGCATAGAGACAGAAACTAACATTGGCTGATGCAGACCACTAAGGTCTCAGTTTAAATCATGTCTAAAAGCATATGTTCTCTACCTGTATTTTGTTTTAAGTCTACACCGTAAGATGCTGGGTTGCCATATTGGGAGAAACTACATGTCTATTTCATTTTTAAAAGATTTGTAGCTTGTCTTTTGATCAAAATTGGGCAAAAAGGGCACTTATAACTAGCACCATAATAAAGCATTAAAACCACAGGGACAGGTATGAATCTATCTTAAAACACTGCATAGAAATAAAAGAGCATACACTTTCAAAAAGGCATCTGGACAGTCAGCTGAAGACTCTGGGTCTTTCCACACTACGCTGTTATAGTGCCTTTATTCCACTTTCAACATCCTGTGGAATTCTGGGGTTTACAGCTTACTTAGGCCCAAGAGCTCCCTGGCTGAGAATTCTTGATGCCCCTCCCTAAACTGCAAACCCTAGAATTCCATAGGCTGTTGAAAGTGGAATAATACCACTATAATAGTGTAGTACAGAAATGGTCTCTTACAAAATGAGACAATTTTACAAAGGATTCATGTGCAAGTTCACTGACACATATTCTTAGGAAAGCTTGCAGGAGGGGCCTGATGGATTTTCCTGGGTAGGAGGCACTATCATAGAGAAAACCTTGTTTGTCAACCTGATTACAGATTTCAGTCAAATTTTAAGAGAAGCATAATCTGTGGGAGTGAATAAAGATGTTCACATGGAAGCTAAATGTAGATATGTAAGCTACTGCGATCCCAGTAAAATCCTTGGACAGTTACCGGCAATTAGTTCAGCTTTTTGATACCTGAACCAGACCATAACTGGTATGTCTAAACAGTACTTAGGAAAGTTGCATGGAAGCTGAAATTCTGTCTGCAAGTCACCAGAGCATGCATGAGGGTGTCCAAGTCCCCATCTAAAGTCGCTAGGTAAGGGAGCAGTTTATCCAGATTAAACTCATAAAAGGCACTGATAGCTGCGGATGCCAGTAATAAAACCAAATCCAGGCATACGCCTCAGAGTATAAATTTGGCCCTTGGGAGGCATATGGCACATATGCATAACTCCTTATGATGGTGACCCTCTCACCATCAGCATTTGCATTTTTATGTAGGTTGAGCTTGAGTCTGCTAGTTCTTATTCAGTCCTTCACAGACTTCAGATGCTTGTTTAAGGAATTCATTCACATGGATCAGAGCCAAAGGGGAAGCAGAGCTGCATGCTGATGGCATATTGCTAACATCACATCCCAAACTGAGTTGGTTTCACACAGATATTGAGCCTTTCCACACTACACTGTTATAATAATATTGCTTCACTTTCAACATCCTGTGGAATTCTGGGGTTTGTAGTTTACTGAGGCCAAAGAGCTCTCTGGCTGAGAATTTTAAATGCCCCTCCCTAAACTGGAAATCCCAGGATTCCATAGGAGGTTGAAAGTGGAATCACAGCACTATAACAGTATAGTGCAGAAAGGACCATTGTTTAGCATGAAGGATAAGACTCTAGTATTAGAAAGGAAAATTCCCATTGGGTAATGTAGACTTTCTGAATCTTCTAGTGTACCATGCCATCACATAGTATGGAAATTCTGTAGGACACTAACTCCAAGATCCAAACCAGCAGGCAATTCAGAAAAATAATAAAATGTTTGTGGTACTCAGAACCACTGAGTGGTCCAGGAGAATTAACAAAATAACCATTTTTCATGTCTGTCCACTTCCACCCCCACGGAGATAATGTTCAGTTTAAACCAGAACAGAATCCCAACTTACATGGATCCACTAGCTAATCTACCATCACACACATTTAAAAGCAAACAAACAATGAAATCATTCTCAATCTTTCTTATTCAAACACATCCAGTGTTTTTCACTATTAGTGCAAGAAAGTGGCAGTTTTCAACAAATCCATTCACCAACAGGCCAGAAGTGGAACAGCTTTTTGGTCTTCTCCAGCCATAATTGCCAGAGACGGGGAATGCGTTATAGCAACTAAATTAAGGCCGCGGAAAAAGTTGCAGTATATTTTTGGTGGTGAGTCTGTTCTCTAGCATTGAATGGCTTCTGCAAGCATTCTTCTCTTTCCTTCCTTTTCTTGTTCAAAAATACTGCAAATCTGCTCAATGGACTTTATATTTAGTATTATATATATTATTATATTTAGTTTCTCTCTGGGATCATTCAATGTCTTTCTCTGCCTTTGGGGTAGAAAAAAAATATTTGGTTGTGTTTATTTCTCTGCAGAGAAAAAGCTTTTCCAACCCTTGGAACATCCTAGCAGGAAGAATAATGCAGCAGAAAGATTTCTGTGCAGCTTCCCCATTGAATTAGTCTGCTCAAACACAGATGTAGTTGTTGTGGAGAAAACAAGGGATGTGCGGAAATGTATATTTCTGCAGTTGTATGTATTGTGCAGAAATATGTATGTATTTCTGTATATAGATGTCTGCACACAACAACCCCCTGGATCACTTCACAATGGGCAAATACTGGGAGATACTCAGCAGAGGCTTACAAGACTCTGGTGAAGAGACTAACACATATGGGCTGGAATCTGGTTAGTGACATGCAGATATAAGTCACGCCACACATGCTGGTGAATTATTTGCCATAATGCAAATGATATATTGTGCTGACAGAGGCAGAAGCAGAGTTGCACATACAGCTATCTTGTGGCGTTGTACATGGCAGTTGTGCCTTGTAGTATTGCACTGTGCATTATGGTTGTGCACTGCACAGTGTGCAATGTAGTTGTGCATTGTGCAACGGCACCCACTCATTGACGTGTATTGCGCAATGTTTTATTCTGCATCAGGATTCTGTAGTGCTGGCACAGTGCATCCCTGTGTACAGATATTTACACTACATTGTGGGGATAATGTAGCCTGAGAGAGAAAGAAGATACCTACATGCTATATCACACTTTGCTGTAGCCCATAAACAGGCCCAACAGGTAAGTTTGTGATCTGAGCTTCTCCTTCCCCAACACATGCAGGAATGGACAAACAAATGAAGAAAATGAACTCCCTTTGTTTTGTCCTCTAGCAACTGATTATGGTGAAAAACACGAAGTGAAGCAGCAGCGGGGCAGGATCAAAATCTATTATGGATTTCTTTGGGAGAGATGGAAAGATTGTTAACCCTGCTTAAGAATTATGTCAATCTTTAATTTTCAAAATGAGACCTGCAACAGACTCAGGCTTCTGGGAAACAATACCATCTGTGTTCCTGACCATTCTTCTTAATTCTGTCAGAGGCAGGCAACTGAGTTTAAAGGAGTTTAAAGGAAAAGACAGTCTGCATGTGTTCAGAGATACTGCTACTTTATATTCTTGTTGGCTAGTAGAAGCAATGTTTTACTATACATTCCTTCTTCTTGTTCTTCTTCTTGTTCTTGTTCTTCTTCTTCTTCTTCTTCTCCTACTGATACCCTGAGGCTGAACATACTTTGTGAATCCCTGAAAATTAGAGTAAACGTACTTCCTTAATTTAGATAAACTAATCTATATGCCAGTCTTTTTCTTCCGAAGAATTCAAAATAACTCGCACAGAATTCCTAGATGCTTTTACCAACCTGGAAGCTTACAGACCTGTTTAGCTTCTGTAGAAGTGTACATGTTTTTATGTAATGAAGAGATATAAGGGCGATTAAGCAGCAATGTTTTCCGGTTCTGTCTTTTGTAATTACAAATGTGTCAAGATACTTGTAATTATAACGTAGATGCAATTAGCCCCTTGATTTGGAAAGCTGCAAGGCAGTCCATCACTTTCCAGGTTAAAAGACAAACGACAACAACTTTACACAGCTTCTTCTGTGCCACTTACGGGGCTTGGAAGAGGAACACCCGCCAGTCTGCTGTTTTCAGCTTTAGCACATTGGATTTTTTGCTGTAATCAGAGGCTTTTGTGGCTAAGGCATGGTGAATACGAATAGCATTCTTTAAATCTACTTCAGAAAGTTCTTTGTCTGGTTTATATTCATCCTGTAAAGGAGAAGAGAGATAGTGATAATAACACTAGTATAATCAGGCTGAAAGGATTCACTAGGCTTCAAAAAAGGTACCTGGGAGATGCTTATACAGTTTCTTCTTTAAACAAAAAACACAGATGTCAAATGAAGGAACGAAAACGATTCATTAAAAGAGAGAAGAGAAGAATCAAAGGACTTTTGAAAATGGGCAATACAACTTGGTTGAAAAAATAGTGGCTTCAATCCAAAGAACAATGGAGGAAATGAGTTTATTTGCTAGTGCTGTCTCATGAATTATTTAACTAGTGCAGTGATGGAGAACCTCTGGCTCTTGAGATGTTTCATCCTACAGCCCTCGCCATGACATCACTTGGGCAACAGTGAGCAAGTGTAAAGCTACTAGTGGAAATCACTGTGTATCCTTATACCTTCATGTTCATAATATGATTAAAACTACAGTGCAAAATTTTGAATATAGGTATGACTTCTTTACACAAGTGATGTGCTATGAAGAAATAAAGAAGGATCCAAGTTGTTAGAGGAAATTTGTTGGATCTTGCTGAGAGAATATAAGACAGTGAGCAGCCAGTTGCATTAGAACTTGTAGTACACCGCAGTCTCTGCAGGGAAACCAAGAATTAGTTGCATGGCTGCATCAGCTTTCTCTGTTCCTAGCCCTGCAACAGTCCAGGAGGTCCTGCATAATCTTATCCCATAGTAATGATGATCCAAGGGATTCACCTTCAGTGTAACCCCTTAGCTCCTTCTTTACAGTGACTTTGGTCTTGTCTCTTCTATGACCTCTGCCTTGCAAAAGCTCAGGGAACTAGTTAGTTAACAGGTATTCCACTTACAATCCTCAACTCCAGTGCAACTTCTAAATTTAGATGCACGGTTAATAATCACACGTTCAGTCTTGCATGGTTGTTTCATATGGTTATCAGAACTTCTGAGACTTGAGGTAATGCTTAAACCATCTTTCAGTGATGCATTACAAGACTGTTGACTACAACTAGGATTTTTTTTTAAAAAAAAGACATTATAACTGAATGTTTATTTTTTTTTTTCATTGTAATAGTTTACCAGTGGAAGCTTCTCCACTATGGACTGCATTGGACTCATTAAATTACATGTGTCCACTTCTCTCCACTGGGTGTCCATTTGGACACACAACTACAGATTTTAAAAATGCCTTGGATACTTGTCACTGATAAGTGGAACACTGACAGAAATGTTTTCAATTACAATACCTCTAAAACCTGAATTATTTCTCTTAAATATTACTAACCTTCATAAAGAAGTATTGGGGAATAATACTGTATATGATTACAGCTGCTAGAATGGTCCTAGCTAGATTTTGGAAGTGTCCAGAGATACCGAATTTTGAAATATTGGTTATTTAAAATTTCCAAAATGATGTCAATAGATGTACTTTTGCAACATATCAAGGTGAAGTCTCAAAAGATATTAGAGGAATGGCAACCTGTTAAAAACTTCCTCAAACAGAAATAGTGTGATGCTATAATAGAATAAAGTATCAATATAAGATTATTTTGCTAAATTATTAGATTTAAATGTTTAGTAATTAAGCAATCCAGAATAAGCTTATTCACTTTTATAATACATCTTTATTTTCTTTTTTCTTTTTAACTTGAGGAAGATAAGTCAGTAGCAGAGTAAACTGAATAAATAAAAACCAAGATTATTGAGATGAAGTGTAATGATAGAGGGACAGTAACTCCAATTAGGTATAAAGAGGAAGACTATCTGTGTTTGTTTCTGTATTAATATTTGTAGTTGTATCCATAATTTTCTTTATTTGTAATTTTCTGTAATTTTTCCTTTCTCTTTTTTTCTTTTTTTCTTTCTTTTTTTGCTTGAGAATTTCCAGATTATAGAATTGTATTATTTGCAAGGGTTTTTTTAATTTGGTTTTGTTTTGGTTAGGTATGTTTGTCAATTTTTTTGGCATAATGAAAATTAATAATTTTTTTTTTTAAATGCATTGGTTACAACAGATACATGAAAACTTCATGTTCAGAGGCAGAATGCCTATCAAGAGAAGAATTTCAGGCCTTGTCTATAAGATAGTCCCTGGATGGCAGTGCTGGAAACAGTACTAGTTAGATGTCCCTCTCAGCCTGAGCCAACAGGGCACTCTGTGCTGGATTCCTCTCAGTATTTGTCCCTTGTGCATTTTCTTCTAGGTGCAAAGCTTTGCTTTGGAGAGATGTCACTCTTTGGGAGAAAGAACCTTCAACATTATAGAACACAGTAGCCAATCCTCTTTACCTTTTGCAAGTACAGGATGGTTCCTTTAAGCACAGCATAAAACTTCTTCCACCCCCTTCGTCCTCTGGGAGCTGAAAAACAATTTTTTTCACGATTAAAAGGTTATAATGGGCCATCACAGAAGAAACCGGAGTCTGGAGACATGAGCATTTACACTAGTGGTGAAATTACGTTAAAAATTTGCTAGCATGAATTGGTTTAGTGAAAACTATGTAATTAACTTACTGCATTAATCAGAGTGTTAGCAAAATGTTGTTAATTTTTGAAAAATCAAATAAAATGGTTAAGAGTGGTCCAAAATGGCACCCAAAGTAACAAATGAAAGTAACAGAAACATTGTTATAGAATCTATTAACCTCTTTGTCATTTAACAATCTGAATTACAACTTTTAAAATAACTGTTAAAAAATTCTCAGTGCATCAGGGTGGGATGAGTTTATTTCCCTCCTCTAACTGATTTCAACTGGTGAGAGATGCCCACAGAAATACTAGATGTGAGCGAATTCATGAAAAATAATAACTGAGGCCATTACCACACCACACTGTTACAGTGCTATTATTCCACTTTAAACATCCTATGGAATCCTTGGGTTTGTAGTTTAGGGAGGGGCATTTAGAATTCTCAGCCAGAGAGTTCTTTGGCCTCATTAAACTACAAACCCCAGAATTCCACAGGCTGTTGAAAGTGGAATAATAGCACTATAATGGTCTAGTGCAGAAATGGCCAAAGATGGGAGTAAAGAGTAGTAAAGAGGAGCCATTAGCAACACGGCATGATTCAACACACCCTTGCCTACTTCCCTGGTTGTGAGGATTAACATACCAAAACAGTTTGCTAACACAGTAGATAAGAGCAGCTTCTTCAGCAATATTTTTGTGCTGGAGAGTAGATGCTTCAAAAATAAGTGGGAGCAATTAATTAGGAAGGATTTCCTGGACACAAAATAGCAGATGATACACCACACATGGTTGATGGTAGGAAGAAAGAGAGGAGAACCAAGAAAGATAATAATGCAATAGCTGAAGAACATAGTTAATGAGATGGAATGAGTGTGGTGCCTGCTTACTACCAAGACATTGCTAAGACATTCAGATTGTCTTACTGTCAGACTTACTGTATTTGCTGGCGTATAAGACGCACTCATGCATAAAACGCACCCCATTTATACACCGGCAAATGCTATTTGCCGGTGTATAAGACACACTGGTGTATGAGACACACCCCATTTTCAAGTAGTATTTTTTTGGGGGGAAAGTGAGTCTTATCTGCCAGCAAATACAATATGTCAATGTAGTAAATAAATGCTTAACTCTGGCCTTTTCCACACTTGCTTAAAGAAACGGTGCAGAGCATCCTCCAGAGAGGACGTCTACACCTGGGAGCGGACTGGGTCGGACCTATTTTGTGTAGTTCTGCAACTCAGCCCGCTCCCGAACGACCCAAAGTGGTCGTTCAGCGTGTTTTCAAAAGCACGGAGTGCACCACTCCGTGGCCACGCTCCGGTGCAGATTTGCAGGCTCGCACCAGTGCGAGCCTGCAGATCTGCCGAGAGTGGGTTTTAGGCTGGCGAGCTTCACCAGTAGGTGGAGAGCCTCCACCAACTGGAAGCTGCCATTTTTGTCCCCAGAGCAGTGCGGAGCGCGGCCACGCACTGCTCCGGACCAGCCTGGACCCGCAGGTGGAGCACAAAGGTCCGGTGAGTACTGGCACGGGGCGATGCCCTCGCCCTGTGCGGAAAAGGCCTCTCTCAAATCTCATTGTTCCCATTATCATCCAGGACAAACAAGATAAAAATCAAGTACTAATCCTCCTATCTCTCATGTTTTTAATCCACAGGAGTTAAAATGTGATGGGGTTAATTTACTCCAAAGTTAACATCTGCATGGAGGAAAAATCAATTTAAGGAATAACTGCAATAATCAACCTGGCCAAGAGGACATCTTGTTAAGCCAGCTGAAGTCTGTGTCCAATCGCATAGGCTCCCTATCTACTGGGAGCACTCTTGTGCCAGCTGAGAGAGGACTGATTCTAAGGGGGACCATCTTGTCCTGCTTCTAGATCACTTCTCTGTGATCAGCAGGAGTGTGGGAGCTTCTTTCCTGTTCTCCCCTCCCTAGTTCCATTGCTATACAGGAATCACACAGTGGATATAGTCATGTTCTCCACCACCAAATCACTGTTTGCTCAGGGCACCATTTTATGCTGTATGGTACAGATCATTAGAAAGTGGTGCTGCCTCTTTAAGGACCACTTCCTGGTTTTTGAGTTTAGAAAAGAGGATGTTTGGGTCTGTGGCTATCAGGGAATGGTAGCTCTGGCTGTTCACCCTCTGGGATGAAACCTGTATTTAACAGTGAGGAAGCAAGTAACTGGATCCAAAAGTTATCAGAGCAGGGAAAAAGCTTTAGGCTCCTGAAGATTGGGCAAATGCATCAGGAGACTGCAGTATCTGTTACTATAGTTCTGTTTCTTCCTCTTCTTTTCTAAGCATCCAAATGATGCTTCTGTTGCCCTGGATTATTTTCTGGCAATTTCTGGCAGGAGTTGCAACTCTTTATTCCCACACTCAAATGGGTTTCTCTTTTTTAGTTCTCAGACATATTCAAGAATATATTCCCTTCTTGTCTCCTCCCTTCTTTCCTTTTTCATTTTTACAGGCACAGTGGTATAGAGCAGCACTGAAACTACAACTCTTTGGCTGTAAAAGTAAATTTAAAAATGGAGAGGAGAAATATTTTCCCTCAAACCAAAGAAGCATCTCAACAAACTACTCTCCAGATTTTTTTTTAAAAGCCTCTGGAGGAGCCCTCACACTTTCAAAAGATCTCTATAAGCAAACCCCCAGAATGAGTGGATCCAGAGGGAAGGGCAACTGGCAAAACCCAGCAAAACCCAAGGAGCTATGCTGCATGAACTCATGCTTCTTTAGATCAATCTGGAAGAGCCCTATGAGAAAGTGGGTCTCATACAATGATATAAAAAGGCCTGGGAAGAAAAGAAATATATACTCTGAGTGTTGAAAAGTTACCTTTTTGGAGCAGAACTCCCAGAACCCACCTGCCAAGGTGGCCAAGTTTCCAAGCTCTGCATATATTCCAACTTGATTTGCAAAGCTGGTTGTGAATATATCACTGAAGAATCAATTCCCAGCCCTGAAGAACATAGCATTTCAATAGCCCCTCTGACACTTCACCAGACATCCCTCGCCTTTCTTCCTTGCCACAGGGATATACCTACTTCTCTTCCCATCCATGTCTGCGTGCGTCTTCCGAGTGAGGATTCCGTGCTTGTAGGTAATGGCATTCTGGGCCTGGGGAACATCCAGGAAAGGATTACTGCTATCGACTATCCTTGTCATTTTCTTGGCACTGGCACCAAATTTATCATCCACTAGCTCTGACAATGACTTTCGAAGTTCATCTTCATCACTTGAAAATAAAACAAAAGCAATAAACAAGTTAAACAGTACTATACTAAAAAGTAGAAATCGTTCTTGGAGAAGTCTGTGTAGGTTTAGGGAGGAGACAGCCGCCAAGAACTTTAGGCTTTAAAGATGTGCTTTTGAATATGGTGTGGGAAATGGTCACTGCCTTCACAGAGTTGTTTTTCTACTTGTAGTTTTGGAAAGAAGCTTCTCTGGAAGGTAGTAGAGATGATAATATCCATCCATTTCCACTTTGGTTACATTCCAAGACTGCACCCAGGCTGCTGCAGGGAGTGGGATTTTGTCTCCAGCAGTAGCTTATTTTTATCTTGGCAGAAACTCAGAAAGCAGCCCCTCTGTCAATGGGTGGAAACAATGATCATCTATTTGCACAGGAGCTGCAGATAGTAAAGCAGGTAACTAGGAAATGGATTTCTAGAAAGTGTTGTTTGCAGTTAACAAGGTGGTGACAGGCCCTCTCTATTACTCTCTCTACCTTTCCCAGATTTAATCTTGGGCAAGGAAAAAGTGATGGAGAAAGAAGAAGAAGAATTTTCTGCTGCTATACCAAAATAGGCGGCCACCCATCTTCTCAGGGAGAAGATGCTTGGGGGCTGATGTGATCACACTCTTTAAATACTTCAAGGGCTGCTACAAAGAGGGGGGTACAGGCCTGTTCTCTGCTGCCTCACAGGGCAAAGCTAAGTCTAACTGCTTTAAGTTACAGGAGGGTAGATTTTGACTGAACATTAGAAGAACTTCTTGATGGTGACAGCAGTTCAGCAATGGAACCAATTGCCTAGAGAGGTGGTGAGGTCTCCTTCTCCGGACATCCTCAAAAAATGAAAAAAAATATATTAAAAAATGCTGGATTGCAATCTGCTGTGGATGCTCTAGTTGGAGATCCTGCACTGAACAGGGGGTTAGACCTCAGGGGCCACAGGGCCCTTTCCAACTCTGTGATTCTATGATTCTCATATGTGATGGAAACAAGAACTGTGTCACTCAATGTTTTTTCATAATGTACGAAGCTGCCTATAGGAAATGATTCAAGTGCAGGAAGCACTGAAGATTTCTCAAGGCCTTGTTTGCCTTGCTTATGTGTACAGGTTTATATGTTGCATGTTTTTTAGCAGGAACAGGTAACCTGACAGCAAGAAGATGAATAATACATAAAGTTGGCTCTGTTATGTGTTGGCAGATCTCTGCTGCAAGTTTGGAAGTTGAAATGCCCTACAAAGTATGTTGTATTAATCTTACATAATTCTAAAGGCTTCTGTTCATATTCCTGGCTTGGAAAGTTAATGAGTTGCTCGGCTGCCTTGGCATTTTTTAAGATGTTATTTCTTCATCATCCTTGTATGCATTTATTTCTTTAATCTGATGCTCAGATGCACTTTCTCTGAACCCTCTTATATAAGCTTTCTCCCAAATGCCAACGCTTTGTACATAACAGACAGATATGTGGCTCCCTCCAGTGGATTATTTTAATTAATGTTTCAGAGAGATGTGGACTGCTGTGCTTTTCCTGAAGTAAAATAGTGTTTCGTAAAAGAACACTAGATTTTGAAGGTACTCCCAAAGGAGTTTTGCTGTCATTTTGCCCATTTGGAGAGGATTTTAAATTATAGATATCCAAAACCTTTTAGTCTGTAGTCAGCCATTAATTTTTCTTCAAAACTCTGGTGCCCTCAGCAAATTTCACTTCATTTCCTTAGACCTATCCTGAACAACATATGACAGATGAAGCTGAAAGCAGTCCTTGACCTCTGGAAGGCTGGCACTCAGGATATTCCTGGTTTTGTAGTCCCAGCTAGGCAAAAAAAAAAAGGGGGGGGACCTTTCACATCACACAGTTATTGTGCTAGGTTTCCACTTCTACTGCCACGACCACATCTGACAGAATCCTGGGCTTTGCAATCTAAAGAAAGGTATTTCAAATTCTCAGTCAGAGAGCTCCCTTCAGGTGCCTCTGACCAAACTAAAACCCCCAGGATTTCATAGGATAGAATCATAGCAATTTAAATGGAATCACCATGCAGTACTTGCATAATGTGAATTCAGGTTTATTGAGCTTTCGGGTCAACAGCTGGCCACTGGGCTGCTGTTGCCTCAGTGGATGAGATGTAGCAATGCTACTAACTGAGGGAATTGGTAAGAACTGAGCAGCCAGGTGGTTGAAATATTGAGGCCGGACAATTTTGTGCTGTGCTAATTGTCCTCAGATCTGCTAGATTTGGGACTCATTCTATGCCTACTCATAATTACACAGGCCTCATTTGACATGATTAAAATGGACATTATTTGATCCTACCTTTAAAAAAAAACTATGTGAAATTAACTCAAATCCTTCCCATGTAGCACTATAGCTATATTGAGGCAACTCTTTCTAATCAGATTACTGCTTGACCCATTTTTCCCCTCTGTCGCTGCTATGTGAATGACAGTGATGTTCTTCTGCTTGGATATTGCCTCTCTTCAAAGGATGATGGATAAATCTGCTCTCTCATTAAATGTGTGCCACATCTGAACATGTGGAAGGTTTGTTTTTAAAAAATGACTTTGCAATATGAACATTACACCTGAGCTCATCCAAGAAGTCCTTTAAAATGAAAAAACAGTGATGAAAGAAATTCATCCACTCTCCCAGTCCCACGCCCTGTTCCCGTTTCCCCTGTTTTAGCTAGTTATTGTTACAGCGAGCAACCTCTGCACGCCTATATGCAATAACTTGCATGTTGCAGAGTTCCTGTTTGTTTGCTTTACCACAGACACTTTTTTTCCTGTATCACTCTAATCTGCAACCATTTTCTTTCTCACTCCCTCTTTCCACCAGTTAGACCAGGTATGTGATTATGCACAAATATTTAAGAGGTAAAGCTATTTTATGTTTACAAAGAAGACTTCTCTGCTAGAACCTGTAATTGTATGGATAGATGTAGGTCTTGTTGGTGCTCAGCTTCTCCTTCACCAGTTTGATTACTCTCCTTGAAAGATCACCTACCATCTTTCATATTTTCCAATAGATGTGACTAAGCTTGCATTGAATTGGCTTGGAAATAAGCCAAGTTATCTCCTCAGTCATTGGAAAATAGTTCAGCTGCTTTCCAACCCAATCCAATATTAATTCAAGTGGGAAGATTTAAAGAGACTGAAATTCCCAGAGGAGCTAGTGTGGAGCAAATATCAATCCATTCCTGAAGGTGATTAGGAGAAAACAGGTGGTAGGGTTGCCAAAGTGGACAGGGTTCCTGTCCCTTCAATGCAAGGATGGGCAACAGTAGAAGATTAGGGGGTAACATTAGCCCTGTTTCCCAACCCAGGGGTACAAATGAGGACATTTAGGAGTCTGTGAAACAAAACTGAATAATGGCAGGAAAAATGTAAAATACAAGCTATTCTCAGAGGACATTACAACTTGATGTGGTTTTTGATTGTCCACAGTGTTGGCGTTCTTGTCCTGGAATCCTAAGGGATGGGGGGGAATCATATTGATATCGAGAAGAATGACACACAAGCCGAACTTCTGTCTGCCATTGGCCCACAAGCTTTAAAAAAGGCTTTCTCACATGCATATGCACATGCAGGCTTCTGTTTAAGTAGCCATGACCCTAGACCCACCCACACTGGGTGATTTCGCAAGCCTTGTGAGTGCACGCTCTTCTCACCCTCTTCCTTGTGTCCCTCTCCATGAGGAGAGAGTGAGCTCAGTGGAGACATCCATCCTGAATATGTCTGAGGGAGGGACAGGCAGAACCAGTCACTCTTTCTTGTGCCTTTGGCTGAGAGCAAATCAAATCTTGAGGCCACAGAGAGCATCTAGGTGGGTAATGGGGCAAGAGAGATGGAAAGGCCTGGGCAGGGTGACTGGCCTGACACTCTACCTTTCCTTCCATGAGTGTGAAGAGATCCCCTCAGAGATCACAGAAGCTTTCTGATGGAGCTTTTCATAGAATCACAGAATCATAGAAATGTAGAGTTGGAAGAGACCACAAGGGCCATCCAGTCCAACCCCCTGCCATGCAGGAAAACCCTCAAAGCACTCCCGACAAGTGGCCATCCAGCCTCCGCTTAAAAACCTCCAACGAAGGAGACTCCACCACACTCCGTGGCAGCACATTCCACTGCCAGACAGCCCTGACCGTCAGGAAATTCTTCCTGAGGTTCAGGTGGAATTTTCACCCTCAAAGAAAGGACATGGCAGTGGGAGGGGTGGGGGTACAATTTAAGGAAATAGAATGCCAAGGGGTACACAAGTGAAAGAAGGCTAGGAAAAGCTGCTCTAGCACATGCTTCAAATGCCCTCTAGGAGGTATCTTTGGGGCTTTTCCTGTCTCCCAGAGGGCGTTTTGAAAGGATTTTTTTTTTTTTTTTTTGCAAAATTTTGCAAACGTTTTAACTGCTGGGGAGTCTATGGGGGCTCCAAATATGTGAAATGCCTTATGTATAAAACTTGCTGGTTTTTAAGTTTATTTTATTTGCATTTTGGAGGAAATAGATTTTTGGGGAGAAAAAACCCCTTGGTTGCTTTTTTTTTTAACCACTGGGAGATGCTGAGGCCACAAAAATGACCCTGGACAAAAGCAGCCTTGGGCCATATAATGCCCTGGTCTGGTGTGCAGCTCACAAGCCACACTTTGCCCACCCCTATTTTAATGGTTCTTTACAAGAGAAACTTTCAACAGGTGTCGCTGTTTACTTTGTTGCATGACAAGCAAAAAAGCTGAAATTCTCTTTCCCACAGAACCATGAAAGGGACAGAGAAGTCTTCACTCGTTTTCAATCTGGCAACCCTAACTGTTGATGATTGCCCCCACTAGATGTCTGAATAGGTCTGTGAAGTTGGAAGCCTTTTTTTATTTTTTTGGTGTGGATTAAATCCACGCCAGAAAATAATTTACACACTTCTAATTCTTGTATTTTCTTTGAGGTGCCTATTACTGGGTGCACAAAGATTGTTCCCAGGCCAGAGCCCAACAAATTGCCTAAGAAACCAAGCTATCTCCAGTCTCTGGCCTAAACTGAATGCTATATCTTTGTGGATGGCACTGGAAATATGTAAGAGATAGGTTTCTAAAGCTTTAAGTTTTAAAGAATGGAGATTAAAAATCAATCAAACAATTATTTTTTTTTGAAAAATAATAAAAATGGTTTCCAGGCTTCAGGCAATGACTAACAAATATAAGATATCAAATGTCAATAACATGTAAGCAAGCTGTTAGGAAAAAATATTGTAAGCATCAACAAATGAAAGAATCAGCAACTAACAGCAGCAACAAACCAGGTTAAATTATACTTTGAAACACAGAAAGCGGTAATTATAGCTTCTGCTATTCAAATTTTTGTATTATGTATGAAGGCTTGAGTCATAAGTTTCCAGCCCCTGTTCAAATATATCTGTTTTTCTGCACATCATTTGTTTGTTCTTCAAGTATAGTTAATAGTAAGCAAGGATGGGCCAATCGAATCCTCAGCAAGGATTCTAGATTCACGAATCCAAATCTCTGCACCAAAATAGGCAAAGCGAATCTTTCGAATCCATCAACCAAATAATTTGTTGGAGACTAGGACGCCTGAAAATCTGGGAGACCAGACACACAAGGGGAGATGGCAAGTAGGTGAATTTTTCCCTTGGGGAAATGGCAAATAGCAAATGGCCTTTGCAAACAGTTTCAGAAATTACATCTGGGGTTGTATTCTAATATATTTAAATTGAACATTTAATATTTAAGTTCAGCACTGTTTTCCATGCTGAAAATCAATGGAATGTATAAATACTGGGGTCAGTGGATCTGATGCATATCAGAAGTAGTGGGGCAGATGGGAAGGTCACACAGTCTCATCCAGTCATTGCCACATGTAGGCCAGTGTACCTCCTTCCACAAGACCAGTCTCTGGTTCTAAACCTATAGCTAGAATAGGATGAGAAGTGAAGTGTCTGTCATGGTTTCTCATGAGCCACATGACAAACCACATGTAGCAGAAAGGAAAAATTGTTTTTAAAAATCGGTGCCTCCGGGGCCTGCCAAAGGCCTGATTGACTGGAAGGTACAGTCTTCTTGAGATTTCAAGGACAGCTGAAAGATTCCTCTGCATAGCTCCCTTGCAAAGCGCTTTCAGACACAATTCTGGGGTTTGTGGTTTTACAAGGTGTCACAGCCTTCTCTGCCAAAGTGTGCTGGTGCATCATCAAACTACAAACCCCAGGATGCCATGAGGAGCTATGCAAAGAAAATCTAGTTTTGACCTGGATTATCTCTGCACTGTAGTATGTGGCCCTGTTTATACAGGCAGGGAAATGTGGGATTAATCCACATTTTCCTGCCTGTGTAGAAAGGGCCTTCATGTCATTTTCAACCTGGGGAGATCCTGAGACAAAACTATGAGAATTGTCCTGGTCAGATTTATGCAGAGGGAGGTTTGCCTTTGCCAAGACTTTTGCTAAGGCTGAAAGAGTGTCTCTTGCCCAAGATTATCCTTCTTTGCCTTGCTTTTTAAACCTTTTTTTAAAAAAGGATTCGAAAGATTCGAGATTCGTGAGATTCATGGATTCCCAGAACCTTCCAGGGATTCAGATCCGGATTTGGGAAATTCTGGATTTGTCCCATCCCTAATAGTAAGAGAAGTTTCTTTGAAAATGTGGTAGTACTAACTCTACTATATACAGTAGAGTCCCGGTTATCCAACATGCAGTTATCCGACCTTCCGGATTAACCGACGTCGCGGCTGCCTGGGGGTGTGACTGTAGGCATTTCCGCGCCCAGGCATGTCCCCAGGCACGCCCTCAAAATGCCGGCCGCCACAGGCCTCCAGCTAATCCAACATTTCGGTTATCCGACCCTCCGCCCGCCTGTTTAGGTCGGATAACCGAGACTCTACTATGTTTACTATGTAGGACAATAATGCTGACAATTTTTTGCATCCTCTACATCATACCATACGAGGTGAAGATTTCTGATACTCCTTTCTGCTTGGAGCAAAAACTATTATTCCTTTTATAAATGCAAACGTACACAGAAAATTATAAAATAAACATTATTTTTTAAAACATATACTTACATGGCCCATTCAAGCTTTTCATTTTTTATTGAGTTATACAGGGCCTGAAACAAGAACACATTGTCAGTTCTTAACAAGTTTTCTAAATACAATTCACCTTTGAGGATGGTATCCCTATCAACTCATGATTAGCATGACTGGGATGGTTACCTGATAATGGGCCTTTTCTGCACTAGACTGTTAGAGTGCTATTATTCTACTATGAACATCCTGTGGAATTCTGGGGTTTGTAGTTACTGAGCCCAAAGAGCAATCTGGCTGAGAGTTCTAAATGCCCCTCCCTAACTGTAAACCCCAGGATTCCACAGGATGTTGACAGTGGAATAATAGCACTACAACAGCGTAGTGCAGAAAGGCCCCATGTGTTCTCACAGAAAAACTGGCCTTACTGGCTTATTGGAACCAGTCTAAGGCACTTTCACACTACACAGTTGAGTGCTCTGATTCCATTTTAATTGTAATTGTAACATTTTATGGAATACTGGCATATGTGGTTTTATGAGGCACTACAGTTCCATTGGATGTTGCTAGGGCACTTTTTAAGTAGAATCGTAATCTTATAATTATGTACAATGTACAATGAATGGGCCCTAAGACATTCTGCTGGTTGAGATGAATGATATGTCTCCTCCCCCTATTCCAAGTATGAAAACTAGGAGCTGAATCATACTTCAGCATTAGCAATGGAATGCCGTCCTACATTCTGCCTCAGGACAGCAGGCTAGTTTGCAGGGGGTGGAGGTCCTCCATCTCTGTCGTCCAGCTCCTTATTCCTCCTCCTGGCCCCACAGTGTCTGCTACCAGAGCCTGCTGCCTCTCTGTGCCCACCCTGTGCGGGAGGTAAAGCTTGTCCATTTCCACCTTCATTCAGAACCAAGGTATGGAAAATCTTGAACTGTTTCAATATCTTTGTTGTCTACTTTAAAGTGATATAAATCATCTGTGGTCATTTTTGTTTTCTTAATGTTCAACTGCACACCTGCCTTTGCACTTTCTGCCTTGACTTTCTTCAAAAAAGTTTCAAGTCTTTGCTGTTTTTCGCTAGTAGTATGGTGTCATCTGTGTATCTTAAATTGTTGATGTTCCCTCCAGTTTTCATGCTCCCTTCCTCCAAGTCTAATCCTGCTTTATGGATGTATGACTCCCTTGCTAATTGGAAATCATTGTATTTCTGCATATTCCATCCTGCATATTCTGTTCTGTCCAGGACTCTTGTCCTGAGTACAGGTTAAGCATCAGGATAATTAGATGTTGTGGCACACCCATCTCTTTAAGAACGATCCATAGTTTTTCATGATCTACACAACCAAATGCTTTGCTATAATCTATAAAGCACAGGCTGATATTCTTCTGAAATTCTTTGGTGAACTCCATTATCCAGCATATGTTTGCAATATGATCTCTAGTGCCTCTTCTTTTCCTGAATCCATTTGGACATCTAGCATTTCTTACTCTATATATGGTAAAAGTCTCTGTTGTAGAATTTTATGCATCATCTTATTTGTGTGGGAAATTAATTCAGTGGTCCTGTGATTATTATAATCCCCGATGTCTCCTTTCTTGGAGGTTGGAATGTATATTGAGTGTTTCCAGTCTGTGCTCCATTGATATGTGTGTGTGTGTGTGTGTGTGTATTGGTAAATTCTGGGGTATTTTAAAGTAAATTTTATTAAACATTTTCCAATACAATAAAAAAACACACAAAATAAATACAAACAAAGAAAAGAAAAACCAAAATCCAGAAAACAAAAAAGAGTAAAGATAGTAAAGAAAAAACAGAAATAGAAAAGAACAGAGAATTTACATTTGACTTCCAGCTTTCCCAAAGAACATTATACATAAGTATGCAAAGTAAGTTCTCTTATATTTCCCTGCATTGATTATTATGGTAGTTCTCTTTTTTTTCCTGGACACAAGTCACTAAACAGTTGCATTCAGGATTTTGACTCTATTTCTACCACCTTTTACTTTTGCTTCTCGTCTGTTCTTAACTGTTTGAAGAGTTTCATCCATCATCCACTGAGTCTTCTCTCTCTCTCTCTTTCTGTCTCTGGACTTCACATAGTGCCTTTTTGTATTCCTACCTGACAATGTCCCTGGCTTCAGTCCAGAGTTCTTTTGTCTCCTGGTTAAGGGTTAATAGTGCAAATCCGTTTTTTAAAAAAAATTATATTTAAATTCTATGGGGATGTTCTTCGGGTTGTATTTAGGCACGATGGTTGCTTTAGTGTTCTTTAGTTTTACCCTAATTTTTGATATTAGTAGTTCTTTGTGCTACAATCTGCTTCTGGTCTTGCTTTTTCAGAGGAAATGGAACTTCTGCTTCCAAGTATCTAGTGTATCTGATTTCTATATTGGCCACTGGCCATGTATATAGTCACATCTTTGCTTTTCTCAAGAACATGTCAGCAATGAACAAATTTTGGCCTCTCAAAATTCAGTTAGCCATTCTCCTGCTTCATTTCTTGATCCTAGAGCAAATTTTCCTACAATCTTTGATTCTATTCTGCTTCCTGCTTATGCACTCCAGTCACCTATGATTAATAAGAAGTGATATTGTGGTATATGATAAATTTCCTCCTGGACTCCAGCATAGAATTTTTCTTTTCTTTTTCCGCTTCTGTAGCTGGAGCATAAACTTCAATTATGATTGTATTGATGGGGTTTCCCTGAAGTCTTATTGATATGATTTGGTCAGACTTTGCATTATACCCTTTGACTGCTTTTGGAACATCTCTCCTCGCTATTAATGCCATCCCATTTCTTCTTAGATTTTCATTTCCTGAGTAAAACACTGTTTAATGATCCATATAGTTATCTGACCACTATTCCTGTCCACTTTAGTTCACTCATCCTAAACATTGCAATCTCCATTTCTTGTTGATGTGTTCCATTTCTTGTCTAGGTTATGCTGATTCTCACCTTCCATGTTTCTATAATATACATCATGCTGCTTCAGACTTTCCTTTCACCTCTGAGCACACCAAGAGCAGGACATCTTTTTGGCTTAAGTACTGTTGCATCATTATCCATAACACATCTCACAGCTGTCCTCTTCTCCACTCCAATAGCTCACTGAGTGCCATCCAACCTGGCACTACCATCTTCTGGCACTATCTCTTATTTCATTTTGGATTGTCTTATCATAGGATTTTTGTGCTAACCAACTAACTAACAAGCGTTAGCTATGGTGCCACTGCTGTTGTCTCTGAGAGATTCCCCACCAGTGTCATCCCCCACTAATGCTGCTGCTGTCCAGTAACTGTTTGGCACAAACAGCTGTCTGGCACAGCAAAAGTCTGTCTAACGTGGGAGACTCTACCAGTAGCATGGCTGCTATTAGCATAGCCTCTTGCCTCATAGGAGTGGAGTAAAAAATAGAAACCATTTATTTCTCTATGACAACAGACAGAGAATCAGACTTTTTGGACTCTCTCATGAGATGAACACCTCCTTTGTACATAAAACAGTGATTTGTGTAAATGACCGTATATGAAAAAATCACTGTTCCTGTTTTTATCAATTGAAGGGAAAATATGAGGTAGAAGGAATGGGTCTCTAGGAAGCTGGAAAAGAAAGAGAATACATGAGGCATTGAAGTGACAGGAGACATCTCAGGATTATGTGAAATGTACCAAGCAGTATTGGGAACCACTATTTAATTCAGAAGTGGGGAATGTTTGTCCCTCTTGCTATGCAGGACTGCAGTTCCCATTAACCAGCATAGCGACTAGTGAAGGGAGTTGCAATTGACATATTTTCTACTCCCACAGCACTTAACTGGAAGGTAAGATGGTATGTTTTGTTCCATCCTGGTACTGTATCAACTCTAGGGATTCCTTTTTCAAATGCCCAGCTGTTCTCCTCCTTCAGAATGCAGTGGGGAAATCCCCATTGAAAGGCTCCCATATAAGACTTTGTCATGATACCTTTCCATAGGAACATTCAGTTCTGTATTTGCATATCTGCAATCTGTGTTCTTTTCTCTATTCACATTGATTACCTCTCAGAATTAAAAGGGATGACATTTACTGTAACTGTAGGAAACGTATAAGAAAAGCAGGTAGGACAGCATCAATAATTCATTTTCATTACGAGATATGCAGAACTGCAGTCATAGACACTTGTGTTTCCAGCAATAATAGAATAACAGTGAAACTTCCAGCTCTCTCTCTCTCTCTCTGTTTTTTTTCAGATAGCATTACCTTTAATAGATCCTTCGCAAAATCCTTGCCATCATTCAGTCCATCCAGATTTGTGGTAAACTGTTGGCATGACATCTTTTTTCCAATATTCTATAATGCAGAAGAGCAGGTCACTTTGGATTTTGTAAAAAAACAGATCTTTTAAAATGCTATATTGAAGATATAAATATGCAGATAATTGGAGCAAAGATTTCTCATGCAAAATCTTCTCTGACAGTAGATCAAACTTTAAAAAAGGAAGAAGTGGTACAAAAACAAAGTAAGGGAGGGAATAATTTATAAGCTGCGAAGCATTGACTGACCCAGGTTAACAGAGCTTGCATGCAAATATGGAATTAATACACCTTGGCATCAGTCTCAAGCTCTCCTGCAGGCCTCTTTGAGAAATGGGCAAGTCATCAATTGCCATCTAATTGGCCTCTTTCCATAAAATTGATTTGAAATATGTGTATTGAAAGGAGAATATTGGCTCCCAGGATCTTAACTGATAAAGTCCAGAATACTGAAAATAACTCCTGATTCACTGGATACCTTGTACAGTTTCAGACTGTTAGTTCTGAATTATAAGCCCTGTTTGCATTTTGCTCAGGAACATGGTTATCACTGCACCCTTGGCTGCTCTTATGATATTCCTGGTAACAGCTCCCACCCTCTGGCTAAAGCAAATCAGATGTAAATGTGGTTGGTAGTGGTATGGAAGAAGTCATGGGACTCGCAGTGGAACTTGGACAGGAAACTAGCTATGGCTTATTAAATGTGAAAAGAATATCATAGTCTCAAGGTGTATCTGACATCATCTTCACCATTTTGGGAGAAAATAGGGAAAGTTATGACAACCTTCTAAGAACCAGCATAGCAAGTTGCCTTATACTGCATCAGATCACTGGCACATCTGGCCCAGCATTGTCAACAGTGACTAGCACGAATTCTCTCTCGATACCTTTATTTGTTAATAAGCATCTCAAGGACATCTGGATAAATATGTTAAATATCAGAGAAGGCAACATATGAGATGAAGGCAATGAACAAAGAATATAGAGAATAAAATATTCCTTTAAGGACCATGGCAGAATCTCACAATTTCCTTGATTCTGTACTTACTTTCTTTATTTTTTTTTTGTTTTCCATATACAGTCATCCCTCCACATTTGCAGGTTTCACTGCAAATTTGATTATTAACGGATTATTTGCTGTCACCTCTGCTGCCTCCCTAAGCCCTAGAGACTGCAAGCCTTGTGAGACTGAGAAATTGTGAATGAGGCTTTTAAGTCCCTATTAAAAATGGTTCGGGGCAGTAGTGGAGGTGGCAGTAAGCCCCACCAGCCACCCACTTCTGCCGTGTGAAGGAACCCGGATGCCTCAAAGGAATCCACTGTGATTTGAATGTGGTGATCATACTTTTTTTGTGTGTTAAATATGGTTTGGGAGGGCCTAGAGTTATTCACGGTTTTTCCACTTTCATGGGAGTCCTGTGTCCCTAACCCTAGTGAATGTGGAGAGATGACTGTACAACAGTGGTAAAATGTTAGATATTGGGAAGCAGAGAAAGTCATCCCTAGCTTTCTGGTTTGCATACTTTGTGTACTTTGTGAGCTAATTTACAGAACCTCAAACTCCAGGATAGTGCAGGTGACTTCAGCAAGGAACTGAGAGAAATCATGCATAATATATGGAAATATGACCTGGATGTGCAGCTCAGATTAGGTATGGAAAGAATATCTATAATTATTTTCTTCTGAGGCAAAAAATGAGTTTCTCAGTTGTTGGGAATAGCCCAGCAAGATTTTTTTGCAATTTTCTTCTGACGTTCAAACAAAGTGTTGTGGAGAAATTATTCTATGGAGAAAAACATATCTTTTTCTCCCTGCAAAAATCTGTTTTCTGTGCCAAAAGTGGATTTCCTGGGCAGAAACACTGCAATATCCTGGTGCTATAATTTCTGTGGAAAGTTTTCCATGCTATATGGACAGATGCTTGAAGCAGCTTGGCTTATCACAGGAAAGCTTGTCCCTTGCTCATTTTCATTGATAAAATCTAACAGGGATGGACTGACCAGGTGGGTTTGGGGTAGTAAATCAGGGGCAAGTGCTTGCTGCCTTAAATAAGGCAGCGACGTGCTCATTCCTGAAAAGAACCTCACTGGACAGAGGAATATGAGAACTACTGTCCTGTTGCTACTGTCCGATTTTGGGGCAAGGTGATTGAGTGTAATGTGGCTAGGCAACTTCAGACATTCTTAGAGGAAACAGTTTATCTGAATCCATTTCAGTCTGGTTTCAGGCCAGTGTATGGCACTGAAATGGCCTTAGTTGTTCTGACTGATATTCTACTCCAAGGGAAAGATGAAGGAACTGCTACCCTTTTGATTTTCCTGGATCTCAGTGGCTTTTGATGCCATTGACCATGGTATTTTACCAGACCAGACCTGTGGGATGGGAGTAGGAGGCACTGTTCTGTGGTAGTTCAGCTCTGATCTAGAGGGCTGGTTTCAGACGGTAACCTTGGGGGATTCCTGTTCAGCCATATGGCTATTAAGCTGTGGGGTGCCACAGGGTTCCATCTTACCCTCTGCTGTTTAATATTTATATGAAGTTACTGGTTGAGGTCAAAAAGAGATTTGCGGTCAGTATGCTGATGCTATTTCTCCAGCTGGGGCCGAACCAGTGCCTGGATGCTGCAATGGACTGGAAGAGGGCTAATAAACTGAAGCTGAATCCTGATAAGACAGAGGCTCTATGGATTAGGACAGGGCCTTCCCAGCAATGGCACCCCAACTGTAGGCCCCCCTTGGAGGCCTGGTTGGCACTCATTCAATTTGCACACTACATGAAAACTTGCTTGTTCATCAAGGCCTTTGGGTCTCCCCAAATACTGATGTACTGATATAGGTATGAATTAGAAATAATAAAGTAGAAATAAAGTAGAAGCTGGGGGCTTAGGTCAGAGGAACGGAGAAAGATTTAAGAAGGGTAAAAAGGTCACGAGAGCCAATGTATCACGTAGCTAGGATGTTGTTTGTGTGTCATGTAGTCGGTGTGTTCCGAGGTCTGAGTGCAGGGGTAATTAGCTAGTAACAGCATGTGGTATTTGTGACCCCGGAGGGGCGGACCGAGACATGCCTGCGATCTTTGCTGTGATCTTTGTGTATGCTGTGAACTTTGTCTATAAAAGAGCTGTGAAACTTGAATTCAGGGCTTTTGGTCTTTTGGAGACATCCAGCCAAAAGCCCACGTGTAATAAATTACTCTTTTTCTTGCTCTGTGGTCTCTGTGGTCTCTGGGCTCCTGCAACAGTACATATGTTAACTCTTTTAAATCTGTTTTTAATTCATTACTATATTTAATATGTTTTTAGCTTATTTAAAATATTTTTATTGTTTTAAACTGTTTGACTTGTTGTTTTAATGTAATATGTAAGCTACCCTGAGATCTTTTTGATACAAGGCAGGGTATAAATATTATAATAAATACGTAACAAAATATTTATCCATAGTTATCTGGACTATTGTATTGCAAACAATCCTATTACATGGACTAAATAGAGGACATAAAGTTCTAATTATTCTTCTAAGGAGACAAGCATTAACAAACCATAATGCTGAGATGAATACACTGTTAAGCTCATTTCTTTTTCACAAAATCTTGTGCTTCCCGACCAGTTGTAAATATAAGCAGCCTGTGCCTACTGACTCACATACATCTTTTAATAAAATAAAATGTTCAGCTACTTTTACTCAATTGTTTTTCTCTCAACTTGAAATGGGACTGGTAAGTAGTGCAGAGAATGAATGAGTACAGCTGAAGGTACTCCAGTTATACCTCAGCAAAAGAAAGTTACATTCTTGATGTAAGATATAACACATTCGGCTCTCTTTAGGTATCTGAAATACATGCTGTTCTTTTTAAATTATTATTACAATGTTCTAATAAAATAATTTCTACATGAAGCTTTGAATCTGTTTGAATATATACATATTTAAACCAAATATGCTAATTCTGGCAACATTATTTTCCAGAACATTTTCCAGTCCCACTTTTTTAAAAAAATTGCATCACTGGTAAAGAAAACGGGGGGAGGGGTGTTGCAAAAAAGCCCATGTTTTGCTCTGCCAAATAATTGATCTGCAGTACTTCAAAATGCTTGAATACAGGGAAAATATTATGGAGGAATATTCATTTTCTTCCAGAGCAAAGAGAAAGCTACTGTAATTATTTCTCCTTTCATGCAAACATGATATATTTGAGGGTTTTCAACCATAGCTCAGATTATTTAATAATACAGATGCAAGGCTATCTATATTTTTGTCATATACCGACAAACGTTTCCAAAATGGCTATGTATTTCCAGCCTAATTTAATTCAGTCCACACTGGGAACTGATCTCTCACTCATCATAAAGGTACTTTTGTGTGGGGACTTTTTGGGGTGGTGGTGGTAGTTGTAATACTTATGTTGGTTAAGTGTGTGGAATACATAAATCTAGAGAATTACTTTCCAGTCATCTTTTATCCAAATGTTTTCTTGCTGTGCAAAGGCAGCATGGCGTAGTGTTTGGAGCTCCAGACTGCAGCTCTGGAGACCAGGATTCAAATCCCTTTCAACCATCAAAACCCACTGTATGACCTTGAGCAAGGCCATTTCCGCACTAGCCTGTTATAGCGCTATGATTCCACTTTCAACATCCTATGGAATCCTGGGGTTTGCAGTTTAGGGAGGGGCCAACCAGCCCCTCCCTAAACTGCAAACCCCAGGATTCCATAGGATGTTGAAAGTGGAATCATAGCGCTATAACAGACTAGTGCAGAAATGGCGCAAGTCACACTCTGTTAGCCTCAGAAGAAGCAAAGATCAACCCTTTCTGAACAAATCCTGCCATGATAGGGTCACGTTAGGGATGCTATAAGCTGGCAAAAAGCTTTCCAAAATATCAGACTCCAGAGAGAAGAAAACTCCAGAGTCTTCTAAAGTTGCTGGAGAAATGACCATGAAAGTTTTGACAGTAAAAAAACCCCTGTGCCTCTCCATTGTCGAATATTTAATTTTGTATTTATAATTTATCTATATATTGTTTACCATACAGAAACAACCTCATCAAGGAAGACTTTCTAACAGCATTGTTCTATACACATTTACTGAAGACATTAAGTCTCATTGAGGATTTACTTATTCCCCATTGTAAGCTTATGACTGGAGCCTAACAGAGTGATATTAATGACACATTTCTGTTGCCATCCACTTCAGAACAAAACAGCTGGACATTTTGAAATATTCCTCTGGTCACTCTATGGGTAAATTGATTGAGGTTAAGATTTCTCCAGGGTTGGGGTTAAATATTTGCAATGTATGTTCTCTTCTAATCCTGTATTAAGGTTGCAAGGTGTCCCTTATTATAAGAGATGTCTTTTATTTGAAGGTTGGAATGCTTTTCTTTTATGTAGACTGAATAAAATGCGAAAGAATCCCATATTTGTGGGGGGGGGGCTTGGTAAAGACAGAAATGTGTGCATCATATAATTTATGAATGTGGTGTGTTTATGTGTGTGTGTGTCTTCAAGTAGCCTGTTGACTCATGGTGACTCCTAAGAATTTCATAGGGTTTTTAAGAAATGCTCAGAGGTGGTTTTGCCAGCCCTTCCTCTGAAATTTATCTTATAGCACCTGGCATCTATGTGCAGTCTCCTGTCCAAGTTTTAACCAGAGCTGACCCAGCCTAGCTTCCAAGAACAGATAGGATCCAGTGCCTTGAGGGTATGTGGACAATATGTTAATTTCTGCCCCCCATAAATCAAGATTTATTTACTTTTTTAAAAAAAAATTGATAGGATCCAGAATTCTGATCAGCAGATCAGCAGATCACTGTTAACACTGGAAGCTCACTAGAACAGTGGGCTCAGAGGTTCTGTGGGAGAAAAGGTTTGGTAAAAATCACCACTCTCCCCCTCTTTCTTCCAATATGTTAATTTTAAAGAGAAATATATAGTTAAGTGAACTTTCATTTGGTATTTAGGTAGAACACGAACCTGTTAACAGCTACTTCCTAATTGTTTAACCTGCATGTCATGAATTTCAATTGTCCCTCACTGATATTTTGAGAACATGGCAACACTTACAAAGGAAAAACTATTATTTAACTTAGAAGATTTAGAGCAGAGCTGGGGATTATGAAATTCTCCAGATATTGTTGAACTGCAACTCCCAGCACCCCTTAGCCAGCATAGCCAATGGGACTATTTCTGGGAGTTCAACAGCTGGAGGGCCAAATCTGTGTTGGTTAAAGATCCCCTAGTGTGCATCGCAGAACTCAGGCCCTTTCCACAGGATGATGCACTCAGATGTCATCCTGTTGCAAACCCAGTAGTACCTCTGCCAGGATGGCAGCATGTCCTTAGCGCTCTCCTCCGCACCCAACCAGCTGCCTGCAGAAAGGAGAGCGAGAGATATGCCTCCTCCTTCCACACTGCAGCCTCTTCTTCCCATGCTCCAGTGGGGAAGGAAGCACATGATCATGCTTCTGGCCCTTCTGCATGGCCGGCTGCAACAGAAGGCTTATGTGATTGGGGGTCATTGATGGAGTTTTTCCTTCAATGATATACCCCGCAATCATGCTGGCTGGTGATGCGAAAAGGGCAGGACCACGACATCAAGTGGAAGTGGTGTCGCAGCCCTGCTCCTCTTGTGTCCCCATGCTGGGAGGATGCCATCCTGCAGTACGGCCTTAAAGCAGCTGCTGTTACCACAACTACACTAAAAACAGGTTGACTTAAAGCAGGAATTCAGAGATAGAGAGGTCACGTATATGAACTGTTTAGGAAGCAGGCACCGTGGTCAAACTCTTAGCAACTTAATAAACACAAAAACTTTAAAAGAAATAGCAGCTCTGACAGAGAGAATAAGCAGCATAGTCTGCAAACCTTTCTGTCCTTACTTGATAGTTAAGCTTCACTGAACTCAATGGACTTCACTTCTGAGAAACCATGGGATTGTCCCTCCAGGGTAGTAGAGGGAGAAGACAAAAGTGACCCATTCCTGGAAACTGTAGCCCCACCATATAGGAAAACAAAATCTCCATGTGTGTCTGTGTACATGTTATTTTTCTTCTATCATGAAGATTAGATTTTAAATTTAAAATGTTTAGACCTTGGCCATGGTAGGTACAGAGAAATTGCACGCTCAACCTTGCTTGCCTCACAGTACATGGCTTACTACTGCTCCTGCCTTTCTATTTGCCAACAGCAATTCTGACTCCACTGGTCCTAGATGCTACTACCCAGGTACAGTCGGCTCTGTACAGTAATTTGTCATTATTTGGCTCCCTTTCTTTTCTTTCTCTCCCCTCCCCTCTCTTTCAGCAGTAAGAAATAGGTTTCAATGTCTATGCTTAGTAATTGCTAGTTTGCATGTCTGTTTCATGAGAGCCAGCATGGTTTTGGGGGTTGAGCATTGGATTATGACTCTGGAAGAACAGGGCTCACATTCCTGCTGTGTCATGGAAACCCACTGGGTGACCTTGGGCAAATCACACTCTCTCAACCTCAGGGGAAGGTAAAGGCATACCCCTTCTGAACAAATCTTGCCTAGAAAACCCTGTGATAGGGTTGCCTTAGGGTCACTGTAAGTTGGAAACAACTTGAAGGCACAGAACAACAACAATGCCTGTCTAAGAGTTTAAGTGTACCATCTATCCATGTCATTTCCTGTTTGTTGGTCTTGGCCACACCCTCTTTCCCTCTTTCTTCCTGCATCAGTTAGTCTGGAATTAATTGGATTTTGTTTGTTCTCCATTTTTTACCCTGCAGTCCTCTCTCTCTTTTTCCTCTGTGTTAAGGAACAAATTTTACAAAGCTTCTCACCATGAGAAGTTATGAAGCCTTATGTATTTGTAAGAAACATACTTCATATGTTTTTACAAAGAAGTTTAAGACGAGAGGGACCCATTGTCACCCACACTCCACCTTCCTCATAGGTGCGGGGAGGTGATGATCAGGAGGAAACCACAGTCTGGATGACCTGAGAGATGGGCAGCAAGAATGGACAAAGGCTAACTTTGCTGACCAGCACAACAACTATGAAACTAGTAGGAGAAGGAAGATGTGATTTGAACGAGCAAGCTAAGCAGTTGGTGAGGGAGAGAGCAATATGGCCTGGCAATGATGCCAGAAGGGTGATAGATCACTGCAGCAACTCAGTGGATCAGCAGCACCTTGATTTACTCCCTGCAGCAAGAGTCCCACCCTTCCTCACAGGGGAATCAGCCCTGTGAAATCTCACAATCTCTCCAGTTGGCTCTCATTCATTAACCTGATAGCCACAACATCAAAAAGTGAAGTGGTCCATTGGATTTTTCAGGACAAGCTCTGTCTTGCACATTAAAATCCTTAGAAAATGAGAGGGAGGGTTAAAAAACCCCTCTGCTTCATTTTCTTAACCTGCTCCTAAAACGTCCTTCAGTGTTTATTCAGGAAGATATCCCATTGATTCCATCACTCCCTTCTTGTTGGTATGTATGTATGTATGTATGTATGTATGTATTTATTTATTTATTTATACTATATATATTCATCACATGTTGTTGGGGGTGGTGGTCACAAAATCAAAAAAATAGAACTATTGAGACCCAAGCATTTGTTGAAATTGGAAAAGTGATATACCAGAAATAGCCTCATCAGGATGAGGTAACAAGATGAGGTAGTTAGCTCAGAGAGCTAATTTTTTAAACAAAATTTTAGTTATTGAGTTTTAACTCTCAATGAAGGGCATTTGGGAGACATTTTTCCAGAGGTACCAAAATAACTTGACCAATCTAGAATACTATACACCTAAAACTGTAGGACAGGGAACACCATTTGTTGTTGAAGCTCAGATAGTTAAAGATCTAGGGCTGAGCCATAGATCCACTTTGAATGTCAAGGATTTATCAATTTCAATATACCAAAATGGAATGAGAAATTAAGTGTAGGAAAACACAGAACTGCACACATTTCCTTTTTCAAAATTTATAACATTTTGAAGAATAAACTACATGCAATGCTAGATACATGGAGTGCAGCTTAAGGTCCTAGCATTTTTACTCTAAATTAAGCATGCAGAGAACCATGCTGCCCAAGCATGGGGGTGGGAGCTTTACATTGTCACCTCTACAAGACTGTGTTTAACTTCCCTCTCTTCCTCACACAAGCAATAACCTTCATTGATGGTAATAAAATTTCCTCCATTTAAATCCCTCTGTGTATGAGGAGACAGATTGTTAAATGAAAATTAGATGCTAGGAAAGTTTACATTTTTCCTTCCACACATACTAGTTTCCAGTGCAAATTAGGCTGTTCACATTTATTTTAGAGAAAGAAACATGTTGGGTTTTAAATTGTGTACTATCACCAGAATCCTATATCACCTTTTACTTATCTATACTTAGCAAAGCAGTAGAGGCATTAAGAAACCCTGTTAGTGAATTTTAAAGATGTTGCATTGAGACACCAGCAAGAGTGCCTGACATGCATTGTGTATCAATATGCATTTTGCACCACTGTGCATTGGTGTGCAATGCACATCAGTGCACAATGCACATTAGGACTGTGTGTGTCAGTGTGCAATGCACATCAGGACTGATGCACATCCGTACATGAAATGCACCAGTCATTTTGCTAGTTTTGATATGTGGTAACCTAATAGCAGCCCTCTACTGGACACAGAGGTTACGGAAATGTCTAATTCTAATTCCTGCAGATGGAAGTCTGCTTACGAAGATGGAAGTCCCCAACAGGATTCCAGCCTACATATTTAATATAGCATGTAGTTTAACACTCTAAGAAACACTGTATTATTGGTTAACATACATCTCACCATGTTTTACACAAAGAAATATCAGATGCCACAAATTTAGAGAAAGGTACCCACAACTTCACTTACCACCTGAGAAAGAGTTACAGAGCAAAAATAAGAGGATCCAGGAGCAGGAGAAAAAGGGAAAGGAGGAGAGAGGAAAGAAGACGTTAATATCACATGTCCCATTGAATGTTTAAAGTTCAGGAAAGCCTTCCAAAAACTTACTCCCTGGGAGTTCACTCAGTTTTCTACACCACTTTACACATGGAAGAATTGGAGAATTCAGAGGATATGTTTTGAAACCTTCAGAACAGATTAAAGATTAACTCATCATTCTCTGAGAAACCATATAACTAACATTCATACTAAGAATTAATAAGGAAACAAACATGTTTTACATATCTACCATTTCAGATTAGACATTGAAGACTCACATCAGTGAGGGTGCTACCACACTATGTGTGTAATACTGTGAAATGGCTTTGTTCACTCCCTTTTTAATGGGGTATCACACAACATCATCATTCTTCAATCATTCTCATTGTTCACTTGCCCATGCTTCTTCTGTCTTTTCTCACACTGCAGAAAGTCAAACATCTAGCAACACCTCCATCTCCTTAAATGAATGGGCAGTGGCAATTCAAGAACATGAATTTATAATAGCTCAGTTCATGTTCATTATGACCCACCTGACAAGCAACTTTTTATGACTCTGTTTGATTATTTCTTAATCACTTCAGTAGAGATGCAAGGTTTTTTTTGGAGATATAGATTTTAATGACAAAAAGTAGTATAGCACCATAACGAAATAATATAAACTTAGAGAAACTATTAAGCCATTCCAGTCATCACTATGAACCATGTTGTTAAAATGCTGATGATTTGACTTTTTACAAAGAATTAGTATCATTGATTGTACCAGAGTATTATAACACTAGGCTACCTGTGATATGTAAATCAGTTTAAAAAGGAAGTTCACTGTTACCTTAGAGATGTTCGATGTAAAGTTGAAGGTTTTCACCGCTGGAATCCATAGGTTGTTGTGGGTTTTTCGGGGTTTGAGGCCATGTTCTATTAGTATTTTCTCCTGACGTTTCACCTGCATCTCTGGCTGGCATCTTCAGGGGATGTGGTGGCATGGAAGTGAAACAGAGTATATATACTTGTGTAGTCCCCTAGGTGGGAAGGAGCAATTTACATGTGTTACAGTTGGCCTATTGTTACATGCCACCGCATCCTCTGAAGATGCCAGCCACAGATGCAGGCGAAATGTTAGGAGAAAATACTAACAGAACACGGTCTCAAAACCCAGAAAACCCACAACAACCTATGTTACCTTAGAGTGCCTGGATAAAACCTTAGGGTTGCCATAAATTGGAAATGACTTGAAGGCACATAACAACAACAAACAGTGGGAAAAACAGATTTACCCCCCACCCAATCCAAGCCCTTTTCATGTTCTCTTTCATATTTATTATACTTGAGACAGTGAGGCTGGCTGGGTGTAGCTCTGCCCCTCCTATCCTTCTGGTATGTGTGTAGAGGAACATAGTGAAAGGATA